>JAUUDZ010433427.1:2891-13549 GCA_032361705.1 Panulirus versicolor
GTCTCTGTCCTGCCTCCAAATATAGTTGCAATTTTCGAGCATGTGGGCGGAGGGAGAGGAGGAGGGACATGGTGTGTGCGTGTGTGTGTGTGTGTAGGGTGGAGGAGGAGGAGGAGGAGGAAGTCTGACCGGATAAGGATTAACAGTGGGGGGAAGGTCGAGAGGGAGGGAGGATGGTGAGGGTTTGAGGGGTGTGCCAAGAACTCATGAATGGCGCCCAAACTGAGACTATGACGTGGTTTTAGCGCCAAAACTAAGACTACAAACGTGGTTTTGGCGCCCAAACCGAGACTACGACGTGGTTTTGGCGCCAAAACTAAGACTATGACGTGGTTTTGGAGCCAAAACCGAGACTAAAAACGTGGTTTTGGCACACCCTCCGTGGACACCGCTCGGAAACCTCTTTCTTCCTCGTTCTTGTGCGGTGGTTACCAATCTAATCCTTATCCATACTCATTGTCTTTCTCTCCCTTAGTGATTCTCTCTCCTTGTCTCTGTCTCTCTCTCTCTTATCTCTCGCGTTATCTGACCTGAATGACAATACCATCCGTATTCACATTTTAACACAGACGGGCAACACGTACGTACACTGGGCAACACGTACGTACATTGAACAACACGTACGTACATTTGGACCATTTGCAACACATACGTACATTGAACAACACGTACGTACATTTGAACTTATCAAAATGAACATCATATGGCAACCTGCTGGTAGTGATCTCAAGAGTTCCTGGTCAGATCTGTTACTGTTCACCATGGAGGAAAAAAAGAATAATTCTATGGACCTCACCAGGAATCATTCTAACTGGCTTCTCTGCTCCCACTAGCGATGGAGTAGTTCAACCCTCCGCTCTGTAATGTACTTGAGGAATCTGATGCTCCCCAAATGGGATAACACATATTCAAATCACTAATGGGTACTTACACGCATATTCAAATCACTAATGAGTACTTACATATCTTTTTTTCTTTTTCGTTTAAGTTCCTGGTTAACGATTTATCACGTTTGCTTCGCCGTTAGCGACAGTACTCCTAGGAGTTGCTTTTCAGCAGCCAAGCAGCTGGTAAGAGCCTTCCCCCCCCCCCCCATAAGGCTATTTTACTATGCGGTCGTCGCCAGGCTTTTGTCAGCAGTGAATAAGGCGTTGATAAGAAAAAAAAAAAAATGTCTTTTGTACTTTAAAGTGGTTACGACCAACTCTCGATTTCTTGGGACCACGGGATTACAAATTGCTCCGGGAACAATGTGTCAAAATGCATCTTTGAAAAACAAAAACAAAAACCCTTTACAACTCTCCAAGCCTCAATGGATGTTGGTTTAGGCTCAGTCCAGTTTATGATAGGTTAGGTTACGTTAACTTACGTTAGATTAGGTCGGGTTACGTCACTTAACGAGGAGGCAGTGTATCTCCAATAAATTCGACATCGTAACAATCCCCTTCCTCAATAGCCTTGTTCTGTAAAAGGCTGATGGAATATCTATGCAAAAGATGTTTTTTTTTTTTTTCTTCTTACTTCACAGGACCAATCAGAAAGGAGATTGATCACAGTAGCCAATCACAGTGGACTCCAACGGCAAAAATGGTTGTTAAGTACTCAGTGTAAGCTACAAACGTGATAACAATAGGGCTTTCATACGTGTTTAATCACTCTATAAGTACAATAATGCATATTCAAATATACTCCCGTAACGCTCTTCTTTTTTTTTCTTATCAAGAGCTTAAATTCAACCTTTAAGGATCTACTATACTGACAAGATCTCATAAACTAAGTGACACCACCTAAAATAAACGGGACTTTAATTAGATACCACGATCCCTTAAACGTCTACTGTGTTTGGTAAATGATTTACTGAGGAATAAGTGATACTGGACTTTGTTAATACTTCTGAAAACATATTTCGTGAAGGAAGCAGTTTAAGATATGAATTATCCCTAATCTGTGCATTGATGAAATCGAGTTGGAATTATCATCATTTATCATTTATAATTCTTTATAAAAAATTCTTACAGTTTTGCGGCTGCGCTTTCTGCAAAAGCATTATTATCATTATCATTATCATCATTGATATTAGTAGTTATCATTTCTATTATTATCATTATCATTATCATCATTGATATTAGTAGTTATCATTTCTATTATTATCATTATCATTATTATTATTATTATCATTATTATCATTATTATTATTATTATTATTATTATTATTATTATTATTATTATAATTATCATTATTATTACTATTATCATTATTATGATTATTATTGTTAGTAGTAGTAGTAGTAGTAGTAGTAGTAGTAGTAGTAGTAGTACTGATAAATACTTCTATTAGTTTCAGCACATTCCTAGGGACCAGTGAAACTCCTGCGTCAATATCACCACCTTCCTAGTAAAAGTAAAACATCTTTGTCAGTTTTACCACATTCCTATTGACCAGTGCAACACATTTAGTTTCACCACCTTTCTAATGACCAATGAAACACTTCCGTTGGTTTTAACATCTTAGTGACAAGTGAAACTCCGTTATCTTCAAAACCGTTGTGACCAATGAAATGGCTGTCAGATTCAACACCGTATTAGCGTCAGTTTGAAACCTTGATAACGAATAGAACTTCTGCGTTAGTTTCAACATCTTTCTTGTGACTAATGAAATGGATGTCATTGTCAACAACGTAGTGACCAATAAAACACCTTCAATTTCACCACCTTAGTGATCAATATAACACCGTGAGTTTCACCGCATTCCTAGTGACCAATAAAACACCTATTTCATTGGCTTTCTCTTGAGCGAAACACTTATCAGTTTCCTCACCTTCTTATTGACCAATGAAACACCTGTGTCACATCAACCACATTTCTAGTGACCAGTGAAACGCATCAGTTTCACCACCATGTTAGACACCAATGAAATACCTGCGTCAGTTTCACGGAATGAACCACATGTGTGAGTTTTACCTCCTTCATAGTCATCCATGAAAAGCTCGTCATTTTCACTACTTTGCTTTGATCAATGAAACTATTACGTCAGTTTCACTACCTTTTAAATAAGATGGAACTCCAATGTCAGTTTCATCACCATCCTATTGACCAATAAAACATCAATTACACATTGTTCGTATTGTCTTACGAAACACCAGTCAGTTTCACCATCATTTTAATGACTGATGAAAACCTTCTGTTAGTTTCTAGTGACCAGAAAAACACCTTTGTCAGTTTTGCCACCTTCTTAGTGACCAATACAAGACCTTCTCAGTTTCACTGCCTTTCTAATGAACAATGAAACTCCAGCTTCAGTTCGAACACCTTTGTGTCGAATGAAACTCCTGCGTCATTTTCAAAACTTTCCTTGTGCCCAATGAAATGGCTGTGTTAGTTTCAACACATTCGTAGTGACCAATGAAACACCATCAGCTTGAGCACAACCAGCAGTCAGATCTGGTCCACAATAAGGGCATACCAGCAGTCAGATCTGGTCCACAATAAGGACACACCAGCAGTCAGGTCTGGTCCACAATAAGGACACACCAGCAGTCAGGTCTGGTCCACAATAAGGACACATCAGCAGTCAGATCTGGTCCACAATAAGGACACACCCAGCAGTCAGATCTGGTCCACAATAAGGACACACCAGCAGTCAGATCTGGTCCACAATAAGGACACACCCAGCAGTCAGATCTGGTCCACAATAAGGGCACACCAGTAGTCAGATCTGGTCCACAATAAGGACACACCCAGCAGTCAGATCTGGTCCACAATAAGGACACACCAGCAGTCAGTTCTGGTCCATAGTAAGGACACACCCAGCGATCACGTCTGGTCCACAATAATGACACATACAACATTCAACTTACCACGCAAGTCGGCACCCTTGACGATGCAGTCGACATAGCCAACGTTATCACCAGGAGATTCTCACACATAAGTAGCTCAGCCAATTACGATCGGCGCTTTTTACACCACAAACATCAAGCATTTGGTGACAGTGATGGACTTTGCCGCAGAAGATGAAAATATTCCATATAATGATAATACCTTTACACTTAAGAACTCCTTCTTGCCCTGAAATTCTGTAAAGGTTCCGACCCAGCGGGATCACCTATGAGATGATCAAGTCAGGTCAGCCTGACTAAGTTGTTGTTAGCATTGGCCAATGAGATGTAGACGTCTCGAGCGTTTGCAAACTGATGGCACTCTGCGCACCTCAGTGGAAAAGATTGTGGACGCCTGACGAATTCTAGTTCGTTTCGACCTATTGCATCGACCTTTGCAAGGTCATGGAAAAAATGGTCAATAAAAGGCTTATATCTTTATTAGAATCACAGAACTTATCAAGTGATCAGCAGTGTGCCTTCCGTAAATACAGAAGCACAATGGATCAACAACTAAATTTAGAACATAACATTTCAGACACTTTTACAAAGAAAGATTTTTAACTGTAGTTTTATTAAATTTGGAAAAAAAAAATTAACATGACATAGCGAAACAGAGTTAGAAGCAAACTTTATGCTATTGGTTTAAGAGCTTATTTCCCTGTCTTTATTCAAAACGTTTGACGACAGAACATTTGTCAATATTGCTGCAACTAACGTAATCTCGGACATATTTTTCCAAGAAAACGGGACACTGCATGGCAGCATTGTGGGCCCAACATTATGATCATAATATTCTGTCTCCAGTTTCCGTCCTACGAAACCTTAAATACTCACTTTATGCTGATGATTGTGATATAACGTAAGGTTTCTTGGATTAAACTTTGACCGAAGATTAAATTGGAAAAATCACATAGATTATCTGATTAGAAGTAAACTCGACTATGGCTCGAAGGTGTATGTTTCAGCGAGTCACTGAGAAGGTTGGATGTGTTACAGAATAAGCTGTCAATGTGTCTTGAAGCTCTCTCATGTTTGGTGATTGCAAGTTGAGGCAAATGTACCTCCTCTCTGGCTGCTGCGTCCACATGAATGAATGTTAAAGTGTTGTAATATGATGACAGAAGACACACTACAATCTGGCACAACAAGAACACTTCGTCCACAGAAGCGTCAGGCCCCTGGCCCTCCCAACACACTCCCTCACTGAGAATTCTGGTCTGGAAGTGCAAGAAGTGGACACGCTGGTGAGAAACAAACTACCTCCTTGGAAGCAGTCAAGAATATAAACTAAGACCAAATGGCTCCGTGGGAGGAAAAGGAACTCGCCGGAGAGTGAGGTACACCAGCGACTCTGTTACGTCATTATGGATCATTTATCATATGTCCACTTCTACACAGATGGCTCCAAGACAGGTGAATATGTGGGTGCAAGTGTGTGGTCGAACCAATGTTCCCCCAGGTACAGCTACCGAACCATACAACTGTTTTCTGTGCGGAATTATTTGCTACTGATAAGGCCATAGATTATATAATTAATTCAATTCATATTAGATCAGTCATTTTCACCGATTCGCTGTCAGCTCTTAAAGCTATAAACTCTGGTTATACTGAGTCAAATAAAATTCAGGGCAACATTATCAATAAACTAAAGTCATGTAATAAAGATATTATCTTGATCTATGTGGCTGGCGGGTCATTACAACATTTACGACAACAATGAACAGGCAGACAGCTTGGCTAGGTCGACCTCAGAACTCGAGAAGGTTGTTCTGATCCCCCGGGAGCTGAGGTCCTGCCTTGCCTTGGGAAAGAATTCAATATTTCTTTTATGGCAAAGTTAGTGGCCCAGCCTGACCATCACAAGGTAATACAAGGTACAAGTACCAGAGGACTGGACGACCTTGTACACCAGCAACACAAGTCGTGCTGGTCCCTCTACAACCTGACATCACATACAACACCCACCTACAGCCTTACATCACATACAACACCCACCTACAACCTTACATCACTTACAACACCCACCTGGAACCTTACATCACATCAGCACCCACCTACGGCCTTACATCACATACAACACCCACCTGCAACCTTACATCACATACAGCACCCACCTACAATCTTGCATCACATACAGCACCCACCTTCAACCTAACATCACATACAACACCCACCTGCAACCTTACATCACATACAGCACCCACCTACAATCTTGCATCACATACAACACCCACCTACAACATTACATCATATACAAAACCCTCCTACAACCTTACATCACATATAACACCCACCTGGAACCTTACATCACATACAGCACCCACCTACAACCTAACATCACATACAACACCCACCTACAACCTTACATCAATACAACATCCACCTACAACCTGACTACATACAGCAACCACCTACAACCTTACATCACATACAACACCCACCTACAACCTTACATCACATACAACACCCACCTACAACCTGACTACATACAGCACCCGCCTACAACCTTACACCACATACAACATCCACCGACAACTTGACTACATGCAACACCCACTTACAACCTTACATCACATACAGTACCCACCTACAACTTTACATCACATACAACACCCACCTACAACCTTACATCACATACAACACCCACCTACAATCTTACATCACATACCACACCCACTTACAACCTGACATCACATACAGCACCCATCTACAAAATTACATCACATACAACACCCACATACAACCTGACATCACATACAACACCCACCTACAACCTTACATCACATACAGTACCCACCTACAACCTTACATCACGTACAACACCCACCTACAACCTCACATCACATACAACACCCACCTACAACTTTACATCACATACAATACCCACCTAGAACCTTACATCACATACAGCACCCACCTACAACCTAACATCACATACAGCACCCACCTAAAACCTTACATTACATACAACACCATCGTTCTTCCTTCTAACAGTGTTAGAAGGAAGTACATGTCTGGTGTACAGTACTAGGGGTAGGTATACGTATGTGTGGTGAACAGTACTAGAAGGAAGTACATGCCTGGTGCACAGTACCAGGGGGAGGTATATGTGTGTGGTGTACAGTACCTGGGGTGGGTATATGTGTGGTGTACAGTACTAGTAGGAAGTACATGTCTGGTGCACAGTACTAGGGGAAGTTATATGTGTGGTGAATATTACCAGGGGTAGGTATATATTTGGTGTACAGTACTAGGAGGAAGCACATTTCTGGTGCATAGTACCAGAAGAAGGTATATGTGTGGTGTACAGTACCAGGTGAAGGTATATGTGTGGTGTACAGTACTAGGAGGAAGTACATGTCTGGTGCAAAGTACCTGGGGAAGTTATATGTGTGGTGTACAGTACCAGGGGTTGGTATATGTGTGGTGCACAGTACTAGGAGGAAGTAGATGTCTGGTGCACTGTCCTAGGGGTAGGTATATGTGTGGTGCACAGTACCAGGGGTAGGTATATGTGTGGTGTACAGCACTAGGAGGAAGTACATGTCTGATGCACAGTACTAGGGGTAGGTAACTGAGTGGTGCACAGTCCTAGGAGGAAGTACATGTCTGGTGCACAGTACCAGGAGAAGGTATATATGTGGTGTACAGTACCAGGGGTAGGTATGTGTGTGGTTTACAGTAACAGGGGTAGGTATGTGTGTGGTGTACAGTACTAGGAGGAAACACATGTCTGGTGCATAGTACTAGGGGTAGGTTTATGTGTGGCGCACAGTACTAGGAGGAAATGAATTTGGGGTGGACAGTACCAATGAGAAATATATGTTTGGTGGACAGTATCAGGGGTAAGTACACGTGTAGTGGACAGTACTAGGGGTAAGTAAACGTGTAATGGTCAATACCAGGGGTAAATACAAGTGTAATACCCAGTACCAGAGGTAAGTCCACGTGTAGTGGACAATACAAAGGGTAAGTAAACATGTAATGGACAGTGCCAGCGGTAAGCACACGTGCAGCGGAAAGTACCAGAGGTAAGTACACGTGTAATGGACAGTACCAGGGGAACGTACATGTGTAGTGGACGGTACCAGTGGTAATTAGATATGTAACGGGAAGTACCAGGGGTAAGTACACGTGTAGTGGTCATTACCATGGGTAAGTAAACGTGTAATGGACAGTACCAGGATAAGTAAACGTGTAGCGGACAGTACCAGGGGTAAGTACACGTGTAATGGTCAGTACCAGGGGTACATACACGTGTAGTGGACAGTACCAGGGATAAGTATGTACACGTGTGGTGGACACTACCAGGGGTAAGTACACGTGTAGTGGACAGTACCAGGGGTAAGTACACGGGTAGTGGACAATACCAGGGGTAAGTACACGTGTAGTGGACAGTACCAAGGGTAAGTACACGTGTAGTGGACAGTACCAAGGGTAAGTAAACGTGTAGTGGACAGTACCAGGGTTAAGTACACGTGTAATGGCCAGTACCAGGGTTAAGTAAACATGTAATGGGCAGTACCAGGGATAGGTACACGTATAGTGGATAGTACCAAGGGTAAGTACACGTGTAATGGCCAGTACCAGGGGTGAGTACACGTGTTGTGAACAGTACCAGGGGTAGGTAAACGTGTAGTGGACAGTACCAGGGGAAAGTAAACGTGTAGTGGACAGTGCCAGGGGTAAGTACACGTGTAGTGAAAAGCATCAAGGGTAAGTACACGTGTAGTGGACAGTACCAAGGGTAAGTACACGTGTAATGGATAGTACCAAGGGTAGGTACACGTGCAATGGACAGTACCAGAGGTAAGTACACGTGTAGTGGACAGTATCAGGGGTAAGCACGTCTTAATGGCCAGTACTAGGAGTAAGCACACGTGTAGTGGAAAGTACAAGGGATAAGTTCACGTGTAGTGGACAGTAGAAGGGGTAAGTACACGTGTAATGGACAGTACCAGGGTGAGTACACGTGCAGTGGACAGTACCAGGGATAAGAATTTGTCTAGTGGAGAGTAACAAGAGGGAAACGTGTGATAGACAGTATTCAGGGAAAAGATATATGTGGTGGACAGTATCGGGGTAAGTATATATGTAGTGGACAGTACCAGGGGTAGGTACACGTGTAATGGCCAGTACCAGGGGTAAATACACGTGTAATGACCAGTACCAGGGGTAAATACACGTGTAATGGCCAGTACCAGGGGTAAGCACCCGTGCAGTGAACAGTACAAGAGGTAAGTAAACATGTAATGGACAGTACCAGGGGTACGTAAGCGTGCAGTGGACAGTACCAAGGGTAAGTACCCGTGTAGTGCACAGTACCAGGGTAAGTACACATGTAATGAACAATACCAGAGGTAAGTATACGTGTAGTGGACAGTACCAGGGATGCGTACACGTATGGTGGACAGTACAAGGGGTGAGTACACGTGTAGAGGACATTACCAGGGGTAAGTACACGTGTACTGGACAGTACCAGGGGAAAGAATTTGTCTGGTGGAGAGTCGCAAGAGGGAAACGTGTGTGATAGACAGTACCCAGGGAATATTTTTTTTATTTACTTATTGTACTTTGTTGCTGTCTCCCGCGTTAGCGAGGTAGCGCAAGGAAACATACGAAATAATGGTCCGACCCACCCACATACACAGGTGCGTCCACACACACACACATACATACCTATACATCTCAACGTATACATATATATACACACACGGACATATACATATATACACATGTGCATAATTCATACTGTCTGTCCTTATTCATTCCCGTCGCCACCCCGCCACGCATGAAATAGAACCCCCTCCCCACGCATGTCCGCGAGGTAGCGCCACAGGACTCCCTTATATCTTTATTAAACTCTCGCAGCGCTCAGGGAGTCGACCAGGTCCACCGTGAGGAAACATATATCACAATATGTATCAGTGACTTTTGTGTGTGTGTGTGTTCACAGCAGGAGAGTGTAACAGTCAGTGTGGGTGTGTTCAGTGTGCATGACGAGGGCTGAGGTGTGGTGTATGGATGTCTGTGGTTATGTAAGGACAGAAGTTACTGCCACAGCAGTCTATGGCGTGTGACATGGATGTAACCCGTGGTAACACTGGCCGGCTACTGACCGTACACAGAGCGGTGTTACAACTTTCGGCAATGGACAACGACGTTACGTGCCCTCACAGCAAGTAGTTAAGCCTCGTTACTAGTGTGACAAACTAATGCGTTATGTCTAATACACACGAGTCATACCTCTACCTCACTGACCTGTGATAAGTCTCAAGTAGAAGTCCACTACTAGATTATACTGACCCATATTGTGTACACTTGATTTTGTTTGTCTATGAGCAGACGGTGTTGCCAGCGCTGCTACTGATGTAAGAATATAGTGTGTTAAATTGGCAACACCTAACAATATGCGTTGCCATATCTCTACATATACACCCCGCCAACAAAGTTCCTTGCAACCTATATATATACAGAAAGTTTTTTGGGGCCTGGATGTGGAAAGGGAGCTGTGGTTTCTGTGCATTATTACATGAAAGCTAGAGACTGAGTGTGAACGAATGTGGCCTTTGTTGTCTGTTCCTAGCGCTGCCTCTCGGGGTGCTTTTTCAAGTGTGGCGGGGTGGCGATGGAAATGGATGAAGGCAGCAAGTATGAATATGTATATGTGTATATATGTATGTATACGTTGAAATGTATAGGTATGTATATGTACGTGTGTGGGCGTTTATGTATATATACATGCGTATGTGGGTGGGTTGGGCCATTCTTCGTCTGTTT
>JAUUDZ010433468.1:0-13547 GCA_032361705.1 Panulirus versicolor
TATACGTCTCTCTCTCCGTACGAGGGAGAACATGTAGTTTCTGCCAAGCTTCTTATTCATAGTTTCTTCATTCTCAATCTTCTCTCAGGCAGGCCAGCACCTCAACCCTGGCTTTTACTCCGACCATTATGGGTCGGATTATAGGCAGCGGCGTTGAGGGTGTAGCGTTGAGAGTGTAGCGTTGAGGGTGCAGCGTTGAGGGTGTAGTGTTGAGGGTGTAGCGTTGAGGGTGCAGCGTTGAGAGTGTAGCGTTGAGGGTGTAGCGTTGAGGGTGTATTGTAGATGCGTTTGTTGAGGATGAGGTGTGAAGATGAGTCACTCGAGATCGACGTGAAATTTCGGTTTCCTTGTGGAGGTTATAGAGATGCAGTGATCACTGTGAAGTGAAGATACGTTTGGAAAGGATGAAGATGATGAAGCTTACGGAGGGTGTTGAGGGGCTTGTGTTTGTCGAGTGTGAGGTGAAGATGTGCTCGTGGGAGGGAACGTTTGTCCAGTGTGAGGTGAAGATGTGCTCGTTGGAGGGAACGTTTGTCGAGTGTGAGGTGAAAATGTGCTCGTTGGAGGGAACGTTTGTCGAGTGTGAGGTGAGGATGTGCTCGTTGGAGGGAACCATAGTGTCTGTATTCGCTCGCGATTACTGGCATTTGTAGTGTTATGTGTGTTCTCGTGTTCACGTTTTTGAGGTGGCTGGCACGACGCCGTGTAAGTATTCTGTCTCCGTCTATATAGATTAGGAATGTATGCGTCTGTGACAAGTCTTCCATCAGCTTATCTTGTCATAAACCATCACAAGTTTTGTTATACTCTAAATACAGCTGAACTTTAACAGCAGCAGACCACTGGGTCCTAACGAGGCTGTTTGTGATAGTGGAAGAGAAGAGAAAATTATGGATTGATGTGGTAGGAGTCGAAAGACAAACAGTTCTTTTTTTTTTCTTAAAGAGGAAGACTTGTGGATTTATCATGTAGGTGAGGAGGTGCAAATATTGTCAATAATGCATTTGAAGCGAACCCTTGTCAAGCCTATGCTTAACCATATCTGTGGTACTCCTTTCAGCTGCTATAATTGGTAAATCATTCCGTACGATAACGATCCTGTCGAGGAATATGTACTTCGGCCAATTCGAGGTAAAGCGTTTGCCCGCGAGTTTATGGCCCGTATTCAAGAACCATAATACGACGGGCGGTCGACTCTACGAAGGCGACGATGGTTCGCATCGTCAACGTGGTAATGCGACGACGCAGGTCGACGCTGATTGGCCGGCTGGTATGACTATGCGATGGAATTATTGGAACGTCGCAAAGGTGGCCGTCGCAACGGGACTCCCTTGCGATGAGACTTTACCACGGAAAGTTATCGTGAACAATTACATATATTATCTCTTAGATATTTATTTATGCATTAAACACATTCGAAAATATTATGATCTTATGCTAAAGAGATTAGAATTCGAATAAAAGTCAAAGGAAAATGATGGATGCGAACACGTGGACATGCTATGTTACTTCGAATGAGGTATAAAGTTGTACTTTCTCAGCATGATACTTTAATGCATTGAGTTAAGGATTACCTTGACAAATACTTTTATCGCAAATTATTCAATACCCAACGACAAGACAAAAGCAATAGATATTGTATTCCTGGACATCCAAAAAGCATTCGACAAAGACTCCCACGTTAAAGTGATGCATAAGGACCTGGATGCATAGGAAACTGGACAGAAGCCTGGGTACGTGATGGGAGACAGAGTCGTAATGAACCATCACCGTGGTCACCCGTTTCTACTAGGGTCCCCCAGGGAACCGTCCTTGGACCTCTACTCTTCATGATTACATTAATGCCTTATATTAATGATGTAGGATTGAATGATTTAGCGTCCAGACTTGCAGACGACGCAAAGATCGGCAATGCCGTGTCGACTGAAGAAGATAGACCAAGATTACAAAGGGTTATAGATAAGATGGTGGAAAAGTCTAGAAAATGACAAATGCTATTTAACTGCTAATGCGCTAATGTCAGCTGTTACAAGTAAGAAAACTTGGCAAGAAATTTGGTTATGAAGTGATGGGCCGCAAGATAAAGGACATACCTTATGTGAGGGATCTAGGGGTCACTGTCTTCATTAACTTCAAATTCTCCCAGCATTGTAACGAAATTGCCAGGAGAGCAAAGACGATGTTAGCATTATTCAACAGAACTTTACATAAAAAGGCAAGGATGTAGTATTGCCGCTATACTTACATGCTGTACTGTTTTGAAACCGCCACCTACATAAGGGTATTCTTAAATTGGAAGTAGTGCAGTGAAGATCAACTTGATCATTTGTCTCCCGACGGAACAAACTGTATGAGGACAGACTGCCATGATTGAATTTGGTCTCTCTAGCTAAGAGGCGGCTCCAATGCAAGTTAACAGAATGTTTTGAAATACTAAAACGATTCAGCAATGCTGATACAAAAAATTTCTTCACGGTTGCTTCATTTCTATCAACGAGAGTTGATGGACTAGAGCTTAGAAGTCACGGAGTCGCCTGCTATAAGGTAATAAGAAGGAATAATTGTATAAAATTTCCACATCAGGAGTTATATAGACATATTAAGGTGCGAGGCTGGAGCTCAAATTTTATCCTTATTGTTGTCCTTGTAACGAAAAGTGAAGGGATACACGTCTTTGGTGAAGGGATTCATCGCATATTCAAGTTCATTCCGACTTCTGACTTTCCTATTAAAAATTCCTTCAGGCACATTAATCCTGCTTGGTATTTTTTTTTTTCAACCTCTTTCCTGTCTGGCGTGTTGCTGGAGGGTGTGAAGGGTGAGGAGAGAGAGCCTTTGCTTTGCCATCCTTCTCTTCCAGTGTTTCTAAGGACTGCATCTTTTTCAGTAGTGTTAAGGCCAGACCACCTCGCTTGCACCTTGGGTCTGTGTGGTCTGTGTATCTACGTAACTCTCTTATGAAAGAGAGTGCCCGTCATTAGAGTAGTTCCCACCTCCTCACACAAGCACTGTTGCTCAGGTGTTGGGTCAGGACACCTCCAGTGGCCATAGGGGAGTGAATCACGGACGGACATACGGTCAGAACACCACCAGAGACCCAGAGGGAGAGTGAATCACGGACGGACGTAAGGAAGGCCAGACACCTCCAGTGGCCCTGAGGGAGAGTGAATCACGGACGGACATACGGTCAGAAGACCACCAGAGACCCTGAGGGAGAGTGAATCACGGACGGACATAAGGAAGGCCAGACACCTTTAGTGGCCCTGAGGGGCAGTGAATCACGGACAGATATAAGGAAGGCCAGACACCTCTAGTGGCCCTGAGGAGCAGTGAATCACGGACGTACGTAAGTAAGGCCAGACCCCACACTCGCCCTTCACACCCTCGGTCGGAAGGAGGACCCAGGAAATTATAATTGCATGTCGAAATGGCTACAGGGATTTCCGTGTTTCTTACACACTTATCGGATGACTGCTTTTGTAGGTGTGTGTGTGTGTGTGTGTGTGTGTGTGTGTGTGTGTGTGTGTGTGTGTGTGTGTTCAGAACCATACATCCTTACCGTCTGATGTGTTCTGCAGTACTACACCTCCTCCAAGTAGCACAAATACAAAATGTAGAAATAAAGCTCATGACAAAAACAGCGTTTGAGGAAAATCTTTGTATTATCCATTTCATCTTCTCACATGGAAGGCTTTTTCTGTGGTGTTCAGTACCAGTTAGCGACATTCCATACCTTCCCCCTTGAAATATGTCATTCCCATGACGTGACATAGAGAACAGAACAATTACAATTGCACAAAAAAAGGGGAAAAAATGATCGTCACCAAATCCATTCACTGTGGATGCCTTCCTGTCATTTGTCAGAGATGAGGGAGGGAGGTTGGGATTCCTTGTTCGGGAATCACTTCTAACACGTAAACTGCCTAGACTGTGTCTGTCTGATGACGCTGCCGTACAATCTGTCCCAGGAGTTGGGTTGGTTAACAATATAACAGATGTGTCACAACGCTGCAGACCCTTGTCTCGATAGGTGGATCTCTGCTTTGAGGACAAGAATGATAAAGGAAGGCGTTTCTTAAAGACCATGACACACTATATTATTCTTGTCCGTAGTGCTATCTAACTGATGTGTGGATGATGTACAATGTTTCAAGTTTTACTGACTGTTGAAGCGTTAGGTTCGTAAGTACAGTTATGATCGTGGATGATGACTGACCTCCAGTGGGTTTTTTTTTTTCTTTTACCTTTGAAATACTCTTATGATTCACGTCTTTACCTGCGTCTTTGTTGTATCCTTTATACTAGCGGTTTGCCCCTCAGAAACATACGTCTGTGGTCTTGACAATGGTACATGTGCGTCCCTGGTAACCTCGACATACAGTGAGAGTCTCGTGTCATTACTGGCGAACGTTCCTCGCAGCTCCTTCGTGTTGGACGTCTCGTACATCAGCGGTGGCGCGGTCTTTGGTCTCCATACCGCTGGGGCAAGACACTTGACGAGCGGCCTTAATCTTAAGGTACACGAACTTCTGGTAAGTCAGTAATTCCTGCGGGGACATAGATCATGGCCAAGGCGTCCAGGAATTGGCTTGCGGCTTTTCAGAGTTCCGCGTTTCAGGGAAGACACACACACACACACACACACACACACACACACACACACACACACACACACACACACACACACACACACACACACATCCACACACACATGCGCCACCTGCATTCGCTGATGACGGTTTTTCTCCTCGTTCGCAACACGGAGGTAGAGCTGGGTCGGTTAGGTAAGGTTGTGATATTTGGTTTACTTACGATAAACAGGAACGTTTATCATAGATGTTTAACAGACCTTTATTGTGTTGATAATGTCAGCTTCAACTGATGATATTTATTAAGGATGTACAGTTTTCTGAGTCGTAGCCTCTTTTACATATGCATGTAATTGATCACCTATTTGTAATGATCTACTGTATCTGTACTATACGGGGAGGGAGTTCTGCACTCGTAGGGACTCCATCTCTTAAGTTTTGTTTACTAACACTTTTATTATTCTGTAAGCTCTCTACATTCTCCATGTTATCCTTCAGTTTGCTTCATTCATCCGTGACTTTTATAGCACAAAAGTTCTTCCTTACATCTCTTACTTGATTTCATGTTATGATCACCAGATATTCTATCTTTGCATATTTCTAGGAATTGTTCACTCTTGCCATCATCAGACTGGTTTAAAGGTTGTGATCACGTTACCTCTTATTCTTCATTCATCCATGATGGACAAGTTTTAGGCCTCCAAACATTTCCTCAAACTTGGCTTTTTTAATTCTCGTACCTTCTTTGCTGCCCTTCCATTCTTTGGCTCCCCCCCTCCCTCCCCACTCTTTGTTGAACCTCTCTTTCTTTAAAAGCGATTATCAACCTCAGAGGGACATTATAGTTTTGGCCAAATGTAGGATGTGAAAAAGCGTGCTGAGTATTTCTTTATCCATATATTTGAATGTTATTCCATAAATCACCAGCGGCAAGGTTGTTTCATGTGTTGAACTCTGGCGATTGGTTAGGGACGATGTCGACTCCCAAGTCTCTCACACGCAGATCCCTGCAGCTTTCCTTCTTCTGGGAAGCAATCGTACCGAAGTCCTTCACTGTCTAGCATCTTCATTACTTTTTATTTACTTAGGTTGAATTATACGAACAATTCATCAGATCAACTCTGGAGTTTATCAAACTTCCCTTGTAAGGTGTTGCAATCCTCTTCCTCCGCTTCTCAATTCCCTCCTGAGCTTGATTAGAAGTCCAGTTCTTTTGGGCAAGTCATTTACATACATCAAGAAGAAGAATTGTCCTAGAACAGAACCTTGCGGCACGCCAACGGAGACCTTAACTCATTTTAAGAAAGCTCCCCTGACATACATTTTCTCTTCCCATCCAGTAAGATCATTTTCTATCCATCGAAGGAGTCTCGCCTTTATCCTGTCTGGTGACCCAGCTGATTTACCTGCTTCTCTGAGTTACAGTGTCAAATGCTCTCTGGCAATCTCACATCTCACTCTTAGGTAAATATGTCAAAGGTGCGCCATACGTCCATGACTACGTTCCGTGAGTCTGTGTTGTCTGTCTCTCAGTTTATCCTCAGCAGGAAGTCATCCATTGGCTTTCTGATTATCTCTTCCAGTACCTTACAAACCACACTCGTCAGGGCGACCGGCCTGTAGCTCAGGGCCTCTTCCCAGTCTCCTCTCTTAGAGACAGGTATCGTATTTCCCCTCTTCCACTCCCTGAGCACTTACATCTCATCCAGTGACACCTTGAAAACATGACTTGCCAGGTATATCTGCACACATTTTCAACGTATGGGGAGGCATTTCTTCAGCACCTTCATTCTTATATAGGTCATGACTCTAATTTTTTCATTTTTGAGGTTATTTCATTGTTTTCCAATACTTCCATTCCATTCCACCTTCCTGAGTGATGAACTGTATAGCCTTCCACTGCGAAAAAAGACTTTTCAGCCTGTTCCTCCCATATCCTTACATCGTGTAGTATAACTCTGTCTCCCGAATACCTGAGCCGGATATACTTATATTTTAAAGACAATTTACAAACGATGAGAATTTGGATGAGTTTTGGATTATCTCCTGCATCATCCAGTAATGTTATTTGCAGACTTTTTCTATTCCTCTTTTCTCATCACGATATACTCTGTCCTTGCTCTCTTATATCTTACATATGCTGGATGGATGGAATATCGCCTGTTTCTTCACCACATCACATCGTGAAGCTCTCGCGTTCCCACATCCTCTGTTGGACCATTCCTCCCACTTTCATAACCTTCCCTCAGCATTTGAGGATAAAAGTACCCATATTTATATCCCTTCAGTATAAGTATGACAGAACCATCTACCAAAATGCCCCCAGTTCTAAGCTGCTAAACTCTGTATCCCAGTTAATGTTACCATAAGAATCGTTGAGTTCTGTTTAGTTTCCACTGTTATGATTCCTACCTGGTCTCATCTCCCTTCATTCTACAACCTCAGTTACCTCATAATCAAACTTGAAGCACTATACAGTCACTTTTTTAAACAGTTGATGTATCGTATATGATGCTTTCAGTTCCCAGTGCTACTCAGTGTGAAGATACGTAAGATCTTGTGGTGATGGTGCATTAGTCCCTCTTATCCTAGTTTGTTAATGCCATGTTCGTATAGGTCATTTGCTTGACTACATCTTTGGAAACTGAGCCTTCATGACTCTCCGTCTCCTTGAGAATCCCAGGTCCTCCTGTGTATCTGTTTATACCTGAAATCATCTGTTGATCAGCACTTTGTATCATCTTCGTGAAGTGTGTGTGTGCTATACCGCTTCATGTACAGCCCTGGCTCTTCCTTTAATGCTATCGTTGTCTGAGTGTTCTTGTTTATCAAAAAGATATTTGGAAGATTATTGTTCATCAGCGCCACTGCTCAATGCTTTTCTTGAGTTACCCTTCCCGTTATGTATCATTTGCACAGCCAGTCTTCCACCAGTTCTTGAAACTTTATTTAGAAAGCCAACCTCCTCCAAATACTTCCCTTTCCCTCCTGTGTGTGTGTGTGTGTGTGTGTGTGTGTGTGTCCTGAGCGAAGCAGCTCGGGTCATTCTTCCCCCTGTTGAGTTCGTCTAAAAGCTCAAAGTTTTCACTGTCATTGGAAGCATGTCTTGTTGCAGCCCATCCCTAAGAGAGGAGACCGTTGTTACCCTTCCAGTTATCATCCCACTGTTCTCACTGTCTACCGTCTCCAAAGTCTTGGAAACTGTCATTAACTTTGACTCCATCAGCCCTTTAGAATCTCATAACCCCTCGTTCAGGTCACCACTACGGCTTTTGCAGTACAAGGTCCACTGACGGGCGATCTCTCCTGTGTGACTCACCTCTGGTCCTCCTCTCTCAGGGATGAATCATTGCTCTGGCCCTCGATGTCTCCAAAACATACGAAAGGGTGTGGCGTAGGCCTATGCTCTTTAAACTTCCTTATATGTATATTTTTTTCAAGTAGCGTTAAGGCCGGACCACCTTTCTTGGACTTTACGTCTATGTGGTCTTTATATCTATGTAACTCTATGTTACATTGGCTTTACGACTTCTGTCTGTTCTCTGAGGGATAGCTTCCTGGCTGATCGTTTCATTGGGGTAGTGAAACGACAGCAGCGTTCCTTAGGGTTCTGTCCTATCGCCTACCCTTTCTCTTTCTTCCCATGGGTGATCTTTCTTCAGCGTCCAACCCTTACACTAATGGTTCACTTTGCATATTTCAGCTGGCTTTCCCTCCCCTCCTGAATCCAATACTCTTTATTTTTCTTGCGCTGAATCTTTATCTCCTCATGATTCGAACCTCGGCAGTATCTCGATATTAGGAAGAAATAGCCTAGTAAAATTCCTTAATCAAAAAGAATTCGACTTCTGTCTATATGTCTCTTTAAATCTCAGTTTCTTAGTCAAATTTGAAAACACTACAGTTCAGCTCTACAGTAACATGAAGATTTTAGGCATATCCATATCCTCTACTGTATCCTGAGAACTCCACATAATGACCAGCACAGAATCTGCTTCCTAAACCTTGGATAATGTTTTTCTTCCGAGCAGTTGCTCCACATCTGCAAGGGTCTTACCCCATCACAGAGTCATGTCCATATGTCTTGAGTAGGTTATTTTTTCCCTCACTTTTACCTGGAGTGTAATAGAAAAAACTTTTGCCTTACCAGTTACATCTGCTGTCACTTCTTTTCAACCTTTGCTGTTCATCCGCTAGGATGTTGCTGCCCTCCCTCTTTTCTACGGGGGTCACTTCGATCACAGCTCCTCTGAGCTTTGTTTGTGTTCTGAACCCACAGTACGGGACTGACTGCTGCTTCCCATAGATACTGTGTGGAGGGTAGCCATGCGAGGATTGGCCTTGAGCAGGGTTGCTGTGGAACTCTTTTTCTGCATTCGTCTTTCCCTTTCCTTGTTGCCTTTCCACCTTTGAGAATTAGGTCGACAAACATCTGAGGAGCTCACATTAGTTTTTCCTCTTCTTTCCTCTCCTGCTCCTGCGACTGCTGCATGCTTTTGTCCTTTTCACTTCTGCTATTATAAGTGAAAAATATAAAGATAATGATAATAACAATGACAATAGAATGATAATAACTATAGCAAGACTGATTGAAAATGTATCATACAAAGATATTCAAACAACAGCAGACCAGTAGGTCAGCTAAATGTTGATACTACGCAGAGAAAATACAATATAACAGTAAGGCTATAGAAATGGTGTGTCGAAAGGCTAACTTCACAAACACAAGGGCGGCTAATATACCTTCAGCTCAGGACTGATGGTCTTCAAATTGGCTGGGATGCGGCTGTTCCTCGAGCGATCTGTGCGAGCTCTGAGTTCGGCGAGGTTGTTGCGTCGAATTGGAATTCAGGGAGAAATGCCTTCAGGCGGGAGGAGGTGACGGTGGCGGGGGTATTGAAGTAATATCCTCTCCAGCTGTCGCATGATACCCAGGTGATGGGTAGAGAGAGTTGGAGAGCATCAGTGTATTCGAGTACCTATTGAGTGATGGTGGGAGACGTAACTAAGGATGAATTTGTTGGATCTTTCTTGCACTGTGTCCTGGTTGTCGCTCTTGTGTGGTGGATAGGAAGGAAAATCAGATAGGGGAGGCGTAGGCGAATCTGGGAGACGTGAAAGCTGCCTAGATATTCTTGACCTCAAATGCAAGGAGCCTGGTGTCTTGGGTCGACGGAAAACGAGAGCTAATTCAGCCTAGCTTTCACTGACGATGTCGTCATAGCATATACCGCCAAGAGCAGCTTAGCTGTCATCGCTAAAAGCTAGGCTTCAGGTCCGTTATGTCTCGATGACTGTCGTGTTGACCAACTTTAAGAATAGTTTTGGAGACGACAGCAAATGTAATCTATCAGTGACCACCAACACAAGCCTATCGCCGACCACAGGGAAGACGTGAACTGGAAAATTAGATGGTGATACTGACGTGTTCCTTCTAGCTTAGTTTAGGGACTCAAGATGCCGAAGAGAACCCTGATGGGTTGCATTACCTGGAGTAGCCTAGACTCTTCTAAGAGAGAGAGGAGGTTAGGCTATGGTTGGAAGCAAAGCTGATGTTCGTAACGACAGTCTTGGTTTGGTTAATGATAACCTGTTTAACGGTACCATATGGAACTGTTTACATGTATTCTGGAGAGAATGTTGAGCCAGGGAAGCTGTTGTCGGGGCTGATACTGACAACGGCGTCGTCGATAAGCTCCTGTTCATCATGTGTGACCATCAGAACAATAATTTTACGCCTGACGACGATCACCGTGGAAGGCTGTGTAACCCGTGGTCGTTGCCAGACTTGCAAGAAGCTATGTAGGTAGATGAACAGTCACACTGCAATATTCTATTGTTCATTGTCATAAGAAATATAACAACTAAAATGAGAACTAACGAAAAAGAGAACATTTTTAGATTGGAACTCCTGAGGAAAGAATTGGTTCGTGTCGTCACTGTCACCGTAGTTAAATAGTTCACATTCTCGAGATGCTAGAATGGTATGCATAAAGGATTGAGTATCGTCTGGAACATTTTATAGATTTACAATCGATGGTTCAGAAAACTAGTTAACAGATCATTAAACAACTTCATTTTTTTTTTCTTTTTTTGGCTAACTCTGAGTAACGTGTTTTTACAGCATTTTTGGAAGAAAGTAAACTCTAAAACACATCCTAAGACGGAAAATAAACATAGAATGTGAAGGCTGGAAGTGTCACTCGTCAACCATGTCCCCCCTTTCCCTTGTAGGAGGAGACATGTGCTGGACAGGGAGAGGAACGGAGACTACCAATGAAGAAGACCCAACATAAAACAGAAAACGTGCAATGAATAAAAAGAAAATTGCGCAGTGACTACAAAAGAGACTGGCAAGTCTGTAGTTGGGATGATCCCGGTGTGGATTTGACCTTCTTATTCCCGCCATGACGAACCTGGAACAAATAATTCCACGGGTATTAGAGTTTGGGATATCAGGGCTAGGGATATCAGGGCTAGGGATACTAGGGCTAGGGATATTAGGGCTAGGGATATCAAGGCTTAGAACATTAGGGTTAGGGATATTTCAAATTAAGATGCTCGCTTGATGGCTCGGAATCGGCTACAATGTAATCCTTTTGTGTGTGTGTGTGTGTGTAAAGTGTGAGTATAGACACACTGGCATCACTCAACGGAACAACTTTGTGTACCAAGGGACAAAGTAAGAAGCATATTTACAAGACTCGCGTGGTATACCGGTCAGCGTTCCTAACCGTGACGCATTCATGGGCCGCCCACGGTCGAGCGCATTGGTTCGAGTCCACAGTCAAATCATCTGTTCATCCATTGGTCGATAAAATAGGTACCAGGCTCAGCAGTCCATGCCATCTCAGCTAACACAAAGAAAAAAGTGTAGAAGTGTACGTCTCATCTTAATACACTAAGCTTGGGTTGAGGATGTGTATGATTTTAAAGGCTGTTTGTAAATGATCTGAGCCATGGAAATGAGAACGGACGTAATGAGGATAGATCATTAGACACAGAAGAATGTGAAATTAGCAAGACTGACGGTAACTGTACCATCGTAACCTAAATGTAAAACTGTAGGATAAAAGGTCAAAAATCAGATTCTTGAAATCAGATGTCAGAGGTAAATAATCATATGACATTCGTGTTGATCAGCTGATATTTTCTCCACTTAGGAGTACAAGCCAGATCTAGATGTGATGAAATGAGAGGTGGATGAGGGGAGGGAAAAAAGTGTATATTGGATATGGAACAATGATCAGATGGCATTTTGATACGACATCAGCCCCAGTAAGAAGCATTTAATTTTCACAGAGTGTCGTTTTGTAATGCGTCCGCTTCTTGTGATCACCGCGAACTGGAACGTTCGCTCCAGCCGACAGAACTTTCTAAGAATGGCGTGTCTTCAGCTGCGGCAGAGATTTACAACGTCAACCTCAGTGAAGTTCATGGTTACACCAACCCAGCCATGAGACACTAGACCCAGTTGGCCTTTCCATGAGGGGAGACCTGAGACGTGGTGGCTGGTCGTGTGTTGGAGGCTGTGTCATCTCCAGCCACGCCGGCTCACACCCACCACCCCACCCCCTCCTGAACGCGACAGTATGATGATAATGACCTTCGACCTCGCCTCAGAGATGCTAGGTCATAGGTCACAGCCAGGGGTCATGACGATGCGCTCAGATGGGTCAACTGTCGTGAGTGGACTCCCCTTGGTGACGTGGCCGGAACCTAAAAGACTGCGATGGCCTGACTCTTGTAGAGAAGGTGGCCCGACCTCCTTGAACAATGGCCAACAGAAACTTGAGGGGTAAAGCGTGAAGCTATTATCCATCTCTGAAGATGTTATGAACCTGTGGCGCGCTTCACTAGGATGTGAATGTGAACCAGTGGTCGCTTGAACACATTTGCCTTGGATTTTAGCATCACGGGGGTGTGTGAACGTGTTTATGGTGTGTGTATCATTTGGGTCAGCTGATGGATCGTTAGTTCGCCTCGTAGCTCGGGACGAGCACCTCAGAGCAACCTGAGGATTTAGAACGTATGGTTTGGTGGTAAAGATTCGTCAGGCCTCAGCCTAGCCCGGGCTCCTGTCTTTAGATGGCTCCTCCCCATTTTCTCTCCTACACAGAGGTCGTCTGCATCACACAGTTTCTTCTGCAAGATTAAAAAAAAAGAGAGAAAAAAAAATCTAAATGAACCAATGCTTAGATCGAGTCGTAGTGGCGACTGTAATCCTTCAGTGCAACTACGATGATTGGACCCCTAGTTCGAGAACTATAATTCATAAATCAGTAGCTGAACTCATGATAGCGTAGACACATAATGATTCCACCCTCTATTTCGTGGCTAAACCTTTTGAGTGCAATGGTTTACTTGTAGATGCAATGCTTGAACCGTATGAATGTGTTGGCTAAACGCGTTAATGATTCTGCTTCTAGATCCATCAAGTGGAGTGGCCAAGTGCCTCTGAATGCTACGGCTCATCCTCCTATGCTGGCCGTACTTCATGAGGGGGAACTGTTGACCCCCCCATATACCTGACGGCGAAATCTTGTCAGTACAACAGAATTCTGTTTGTACGAAGCAGCGAGAGTTTCTGAAATGTCTCAACCTTGTGAGGAGGACGATAGGATTCTGTGAAGCAGATCACCTCTCACGAGTTCGGTCACCACACCGCTGGGTCATCACGATGGTCATGTCAAAGTCTGGTACTGCAAGTCTGAAACCCATTATGACAAAAGAGAATGTTGTGTAATACAATTGTTTCACCAGTACCTGGTCGTAATACAATTGTTTCACCAGTACCTGGTCGTAATGCAATTGTTTCACCAGCACCTGGTCGTAATACAATTGTTTCACCAGCACCTGGTCGTAATACAATTGTTTCAGCAGTACCTGGTCGTAATACAATTGTTTCACCAGTACCTGGTCGTAATACAATTGTTTCAACAGTACCTGGTCGTAATT
>JAUUDZ010433479.1:11125-25083 GCA_032361705.1 Panulirus versicolor
TAATACATCTCGACTCGGTACGCTTTGCAACAGCAGTAGACCCTTTTTATCCAAACCAGATAACCAATCACCAACTCCAAGGTAGTAACACAAAGATTACCCGTGCTTCACACGTAAAAGACCTGTACTCACAGATCATCCTTCCCAACAAACACAACAAAGATAAAACCTATACACTTCAAAATCACTTCCCTGCCGACGTACCAGTAAGCATCACCTCACACCCAGTTGAAACTACACTCCACTGGTATATACGAGTTATCCTTTTACTCGTCCCTGCCCTGGACACCACTCCAATGTTACAAACACCAACTCGACATATAACAAGACCCCACATACCCAAGATATGGCTGCGCCTTCCCCACTTACCACCACACTGTAAGTGCTGTGGTCCTGCCTGGTGGCAGATACAGATGGACTCCTTTGAAGTATTAAGTTCCTTGACGAGATTTTTCTCAAGTCACGCTTTACTCATGTAAACTCAAGCAGGCGGTTCCGTTAATACGCACATAAAAAAATTGACACCATCGCATGGGAGGCTGATTAAAAAGCTGGATCACAAGGAGGAATAAGTGGGAAACTGATGGATAGAAGATTCATCTCTTTGGAAGGGATCGGAAGACATGTTAGCGGAGCGTTTTCCAAATGGTTGTAAGTGACCAATCGAGTGCCACAGTGTTCTGATCTGGGAGCTTTTACTCTTCATGACATATGTAAATAACTTGCATGAGAGCATGGACTCAGATATGTCTGCAGATAATGCAACAGCCATGAATGAAGCGAAGATCAAGAAGTGCATCACCTTACAGGAGGCTTGGCTTATAAGCCATGATTTTATAATCCACTCCAACGTGTCTGAAACATGGTCAGTGAAATTCAACCCGAACAGATGTAAGTAATGAAGGTGAAACAAAATGAAAGAAGCCTTAATATGATGGTTATCTATTATGAAAACTTGAGGATTCTGTTTGTGAGAAAGACTCCCGGGAGTTTACTTCGTCCTTACCGTGTTGCCAGATTTATTAGAACAGTTAACTAGACAAACTGTCGACAGGGAAACAACAACAGCTTTCCAAGTAATTGGATAAGGAAATATTTAGCATATCATTCTTACCTAAGCTTCTCGGTTTGGTCAGTGCACGTCAACATGGAGTAGGACAAAGTTGATTCCAGAATTAAGAGAGCTAAGTTTCAGGGAAAGGATGGAGGCCTTGAGAGAGAAGAATGGAAAGAGAAGAATGAGGGGTGAACTGATGACAACTGTAAAGTTTATTACAAATTGCTGATGTGGACAGTGAACATGTCTTCCGTGAAATGTAAGAACAAAGCAACCAAAAGACAAGAAATTAGGTAAGAAACTTGGAAAAGATTTTCAGAAGTATTTTCATGGTAAAAGAGTGGTGCAGGAATAATGGACTGATTATCTATCTCATTGTCTCCAAATGGGCAGAGATCAGCGGAGTGCCACAGGTTCTGTTCTGGGACCTTTACATGTTCCTGATCTATTTACTGACTTGTGGATGATGCAAAAGCAATGCGGAAGTGAAAAGCGTGGATTGCATCAGCATATAATGGGACATACCCAGATTCCATGAAAGTTGGCAGATCTGATACATGGTTGAAATTCAACCCAAGCAAATATAAAGTAATGAGGCTGGACAGCGTGGAAGATCTTGGTATTATACCAGCTGTATGAGCGGTATTCCATACTTGGGCGAATAAAACCAGTGTAAATGTGATATACTGTTCACGAAAAAATAATTACGGCCACAAAGCAACACTCGCCTTTTGGGAAACAAGACTTTATGTTGATTACATGGGATTTTAAGAGAGTGGAGGACATGGTTGTGCTGTTCATGTTAATGTTACTATTGGGTTGAAGTGTTTGGATATTAAACGCAGGAAAATCAGTCCTAGAAGGAGTCATGGGGAGAAATTGCGTTTAAGCACTTAAACCAGCGTTATTAGAATGGATTAATGGTCAGAGGGGAGTTCATGGCAACGTGCTCCAAATGGTCCTTGTGTACAGTGTTGGGGTGCAAAAGGGAATACCTGTTGGGGTTGGTTGTTGGAGATTGTGGGCTGGAAATGTGTTTGGCTAAGTTGAAGCTTTTAAGGATGCAGTTGGTTTATGAGCGGTTTCACTTTCGGTTTCTGTAGTCGGGGGAGTATCTAGGGTAGTATATGGCGTTGATTATGTTGTGCTGTTTTCCAGTGCTATTTTCATGGGTTGTATTTTAAGACTGGTGTCGTTGTTCGTGTTGTGTTTTGCAGTTGGGACGGTGTTTGTGAACGGGGTGTTGTGGTTTGTATAATGAGTTCTCCTTGTCTTCTATCTTGTCTTAAGGGTGTGTAGTTACAGAAGTGATAAATGGCGGATCTGGGTGTGTGTATGTTTTGTTTCCGAAGTAGGCTGACTATTTACACGTGTTTGTTTTTGATGCTATAAAGCTTGAATTGTATGACGTTTAGTGTGTTGATGGGCTTTGGAGTAGCAGCGTTTGTTTGTTCAAATGTTGATATGTGTTTTGTACTGGGATTGTGTTTGGAAGTTTTTTTTGAGTGATTTGTGACCAGATGGTCGTGGTATGTCCACATCTCTTGGGTAAACCTTCTCAGAAGAGGTTGGGATGTGCACTGGAGGTGATATCATCCAAGACGGATTCTGCTGCTTATAACGGAGTGGTGTTTTCTGTTGATTGGCAGTTCGACGTTGAGGGCAGATGTACTTATAGGTGTGCGGGGATTGGTGTGTTAATGTCACCGGTTTGTATCAACAACTGAGGGGTGATAGCGAGGATATCAGTCGCCACTGATGAAAAAAAGAAGTGTTTGGGCTTGACCCACAGCCTGGCACAGAAGCCAGAGACAGGCCGAGGCTGCACTCCGCACAGGAGTTTCACTGGGGTAGGATGGTGGAGGTTGGCACATGGGTTCGGGAGGAGGGGTCTCCTGGTGCTGGGGCAGCTGGTCATTCGGGGGAGGGGGAGGGTTCGTACTCCGGTTGTCTTCTTGGCTTTCGAATTATCCATCTATTTATCAATGTATCTATCTATATAATTTATACTGAACTTACCTGTTTATCAATGTATCTATCTATATGATTTATACTGAACTTACCTTGTATTCCTTCCACAGGAACCTCTTCTCCGTGGCTCCTGTGGCGTTGTGGGAGCCATCCATATCCACAAGGCAGGACCACAGGTCAAGACGTATGGTGATGTATGTGTCGTTGTTTGTCGTCGAGAGTTGGGCAGTGTCCAAATCAGAGACGAGAGAGCGTAACCCACAGGTCTGGAATGTATAATATTAGACGGGTGTAAATTTTGCCCAGTGGGGTTTAAGACTAGAATGGGGGGGGGGGGGGAGTTGTTTATTCCTTACCATGCCATGACAAATGTATATGTTTTGTCGGTGTTCATAACCAACCCAGGAGTTGGTTATGAAGTCGTTTCGGTGGGAGATGTTTAGTGTTTTTGCAAAGAACTGATAAACTGGAAGTCGTTTTGTTTCAGTGTGAATATTTTGAGTGTTTATGGTTGTTAGGTTGTTCTGAGAGCTCCGTTTTGTGTGATTTTCATCCTTAGTGTTAGCTTTCGACGGGGTGGATGACAAGGCAGTTGAGTTGTAGGTGAGGATGGATTGGGTGAATTATGTTCATGTGTACCAAAGGATTCTTTTTCTAGGATAAAATCTGGTACCGGTAAGTGTTGTGAACGAGATTAGTTTGTTTATATATTCTTGTTTATATCTGATGTTTGTGATGTGGGGAGTGATTGTCGTGTGTGTATCATATGTGGTACTACCTAACATGGTTGGAATGGTGTTTGGGTGGAAGTGGTCGACCAGTCAGGGTGGTGAATGGCGCATACTGGGTTGGAATCAAATCTGTCTAGAGTCAAGGGAGTGGTGGTCGATTTCCCATGGGATGCAGGCATTATATTGAATGAGTCAGTATTCTAACTGTATGATGTAACGTTTGTTGTTTTTTGAGGAATGTTATTATGAGGCTACATGCATAAGAGAGGACTTGCATACTGGTATGCATGGGACGGGAGGTCGTGTTGGGAGAGATTGAGCAGGGTTAAGGAAATGACTACTCCCAGGGATTCGAAAGGTGAATCATTTGTGAATGACCCCTCCTTGGTAGCCAGCCATGAAATTGACTTCCCATATTTTTTGTGTTCTTATTGTGGAGGGTGGTTTCAAGCACCTTGAATGTGAGGCTTTGTGTGAAATGCTTTGATATATGTTGCAAGTATAGTCTTGTTTGGAAGGGATGTGGCTGGGGAGTGGATGCAGTTGGTAGAGACGTCTAGGTTGTGTTGTGTTGTGTGTGTGTGTGTGTGTGTGTGTGTACATTTACCATATACACAACCAAAGATATTCCTAATGGAGCCCCACCTCAGCATGCTTGACAACCTGTTCCTTGCATCAACAATAGACCCCACCTGGCCAAACCACCAACGGCTAGATCTCAAGTCGTACTGAAAGGCATACCCCTACTCTACACTTCAACGCTAACAAAGTCCCTTCCTCTGGTATTAACAAGATCAAAACCTATATACCTTGTAATGGCTCGACAGGCACCAAAGCACCACCCTTTTTAACTAGTTTAAGATTTTACCAGACATACAATTAATGGAAACTAACCCACTCAGGTTAATGTTAAGACATGCTCGACTGAAATGTAGACAGCATGCATGTGCAGGAAAAAGTATGCTCCAGTTGTAACAGATTCAACTGAAGAGTTGGAAGGACTTTACTAAAAGGAAAGGATTGAGGGAAAGAGAATTTTCCACCTTTATAGGAAACAAAAGGTTTCTTACAGGCTTTCCTCTATGTAGCTGTTTCCCACACACACACACACACACAAACGTCACGAGGAATCATCTAGTTGCATGCCATGGATCCAGGTCTTGCAAGCAGAGGTTCAAGAGAGAAGAAATGAAGCAACGTCATGACGGATGAAAAAAAAAATAATAATATTATAGAAGAGAGGAGACAACAGGAGAAGGCTTTTGACATCATTCAGGCTAAATTATAGGTGAAAGAAGAACCACTGCAGCAGATACACCAGCAGCATTCGATACTAAGGCGAAGGAGATTCCTCTAGGTATGAAGCGGGTGCTCATAAGACAAGTAATATCGGCAGCTGTGCAACACCCATGTCCTTTGGGGAGAAGGATTTATGATGTTCATTGTGTGGTGTCTCCAGGACAGAGTGGAAGAATTGGTTGGGATGAAAGTGTTGATATTACAGGTTTGAATTGTGGTAACTGGAAATTTATGTTTTAGGAAATAAGTGATGTTTGAAAAATAGTTACTTGTGGAAATGATGATGTTGATTTTGACCCTTTTCTTCTTCCCCATTCAGAAATGCCGCGCGTGAACGCATTAAGATGAAATATCTACAGTGAGGAAAAATTGCGAGTATTGATTGGAACGATAGGTGAAGTGCGATATAGATGGAATCGTCCATGTAAGGATGGATGGGGTTTGAGGCTGAAGGAAGGTTGGTGAAGAAAAGAAGAAAGGAGGGCACACAACCCTACGGAACACCATTGGTAACAATGAAAAAGAAACCGCTGCAACATTGATTTTTGAGAAGAAATGACGGGAAGGAAAAATGCACGAGAATAGAAAGAAGGGGAAAAGCAACGGGAAGCAAGTTTAGCAAGGAAACACATGTGCCACTCCTTGTCAAACGCTGTGAAGATAAACACCATGGCAGATTTATCAGTCCTTAAAAGGAGAGGAGGAGTGGATCACAATACAAAAGCCATACGTGTTACGTGAAAGGAAGGCAGAATGTTTTAAGTGTTTGATGAAGTGAGAGTTTGGAAGACTCTGTATGTAGACATTCAAAACTTGAACAGTAAGGAGATCGCAGGATGAGAACTGTAGTAGCCTTAGCAAGTAATGGTTTGTTGGTTTAGAAATACATCTGTAGGGACAAAGATATCATCATCATTCACACCTACAATCACAAGTTTGCATATATAAACATGAAAGGAGTAACGTAATCATGATAATGTCTAGTGTCATAATTTCATGTTCAATAACACCCATATCATTGGGTAAAGTCTCTTGGAAACCCCTTATGATATTATCTCATTTAATAATAGTGCTTGCTTTACGTAGAGAGTGATATGTACATCCTGTCCCAGTTATTGTGTGTGCCGCTATCTCAAAGCTGCAGGAGATCATGGAAAAGGGTTCCTTTGGGTGCACTCCTTGGACCCTTTGAAAAAGGGACCTGAGATTAATGATTGTATTTATCTGCTACTGGACTTGGGTTGCTATTGGTTATACCGCGCGCGAAATTGCCACGTTTGGCAAGGCTTGACCATAGTTAGTTGAGGAATGGGAGCACATTCGTCGAGCTTATACTTCGAAGGGACTCCACCATTACACGAGTCTCATAGCAGCACAGCTTGGAAGCTAAAGGAGCTCCGTAAGGGGTGTCCCTTGATCATTAAATTTTTAGAATGTGGTGATAGTGTGAGAACAAATGGGGCGACAGTGAGGAGTGGATAGGGAAAGGTAACGAGGTGCAGCGAGTATTTTGAAAGGACTGCTGTTATGTGTTGGGTGACATGGAGGAAGACATGGTGTGTCTGGGACGAGCTAACATGTTGAAAACGAAAGTGGTACAGAACACGGTGCGCGATGAAGAGTGGCACAGCGGTCGGAGTGGATGGACCTGCAGCTGAGTTTGTTAAGAAAAGGGCATGACCGTGTCGTTCGGGTAGACGAATTATTTAACACTTGTTTGGCCTTAACTAAGGTGCTTAAGGACTGGTAGAATGCATGGATGGTTGCCTTGTGTAAAGGCAAGGGGAACAGAACCGAAAGTACAGTTTTCAATTGGTTTCCAGTATGTTGAGAGTACGAGATGATGACAGGTGAATCGGTTAAGGTCTGTAGATAATAGTTCTGGTGGTAGACGTCAAATACGAGAAGCAGGTGACTGATAGATTGTGAAAGAAGAGAGAGAGTGAGGCAGTTAAGGGCAGCGAGATGCATCACAGTGAAATTGGATGGGTTGAGTGGGAAGGGTTGAGAGAATGGTTCAAGTGTAAGTATGGAGGGAAAACCTTAAACTATTTGGGTGCTTCAAGTACGTGGGAGTGGATGTGGCAGCAGGTGGAACCATGGGATGAAGTGGAGCTCTAAAGTTCAGAGTGCACTGAGGAGTGAGTTTGTTCTGAGTTCATCGAGTTCATCGTTTGTATGGACTCAAGTGTGTTTGAGGGCATAGATCTTCGACAGAGTCTTACGGATTCGAGTCCTGGGGACTGAGCACACAAGAAAGGAAGGAGTAGATGAAAATGAGATTCCAGAGGATTTTTTTTCGCTGTGATGACTATGGAGTAACAGTGTATGAGAAAGTGAGAGAAGTGAATGGAAATGCATTCATACAACTGCCAACCTGGGTGTTCTGAATACATGGGGCATATGAAGGGGATGAACAGAGAAAGAGCAAGAGGATCTAAGAACTAGAAGTGGAGATGATCGAGGAGGACGGGGAGACTGAGGGCGGCATTGATGGCTTTCGGGGTCTGGACACTCAGGAGACTGTAGAAGTAAGGGAGGCCAACGTGCTTTTTGTGGGCAGGGCATATGAAGCTGTCAGGGTAAAACCTAGAGTAGCCTGTGGCACTTGCAGTTATTATATTCAAAGATGGGATGTGTGCTAGTTAGGTCGCCCGGTCTATAATTCTAACGTTATTTCGGAAGACTCCTTTTTAAAAAAAAAAAGGCTCTGATGTTACCCACGAGCTCCTGCAACGCCAAGGATGGACTACTTTCACTTGGAGGGGAATGATCGACTTCGCTGAAATTAGTTCTTTGACGAGGCTGTACTCCAAGTGATACCACCCCGCCAGAGGTGACCTTTTCACTCGCTATATAACCTCATGCAGCCAGAGTCCGGCAACATATGGAGGTGTCATCGGACTTCACCTGCTGAAGATTACACCACGAGTTTAAAAGTCACCTTTGGCGAGGCCGTATCATCGGGAGAAGAGTCTCGTCAAAATCTACTCACTCCGAAGGAGTCTATTTCCCAGCTTGGAGCAGCGGGAGCTAATGGGAAAGCGGTCCTGGAGTAATAACTCCAGGATCCTTTCAAGAAAGGGATCTTAAGACAATTACGATCGTATATAAAACATTGTATTTTCTTGTATTGGACTCCGTTGCATTTAGAGTAGTCATTTACTGTAACTATGATGTTTTTAAGAAGAAAACGTAGTCCATGAGTGACTGAATTTGGTTAATAATGGAAAAAGCATTAGTTTTATATCAGATCTGGCTGTCGGAAGACACTTGAAAAGGGAGATATGAGAATAATCAGTCAAGACTGGCGAATTTTGTTTCGTTCTACAACTCGTTAAAGTCTGAGAGAACAGAATAGTCTAAATTTAAAACAAAACTAAAATATTCTTATTATTTATAGCTGTTTTGTGTGAACTGGTTGAAGAATAGGTATTCGCTTAACTCGTTTACCTTGGATTATTATTATTGGTGGCTGCTGCGCACAAAACATAGAAATTATCTTGCTAAATATTGATGAAAGAAGGCTCCAGCAAGCCTCGAGTTTTCCTAGCATTTACACGCACACCGACCCGGAAGAGAGACTATTTTTTTCTTTAGGCGTGGAAAAGTATTATTGCTGGAAGTATACGCTGTACGACAGTGATCCAAGTCAGGGGTTATAGGTGCATGAACGAAAATCCAAACTGGTCTGGTTACTATAGGCTGTATTATGAGGGCCACTTAAAGAATTAGGGTAGACCGATTGATCGACCTACGAAAGATCGGAAAATACGAAGAGGTGAACGGGAGGAGAAGCACCGAAGCAGTCTTTGTGCGCTGTTAGAGGACTTGGGACGGAGATTAAACAGGATTAGATTACACGGGACTGTATGGAAATATTAAGATTTATGAAATCGTGAATATGAAGAGGCGACATTTTTGGGAATGACGAAGGAAAGTGAGCCAGAGATTAGAAGATATACTTTCGTTGGATTCTCACGAGAGAAAGTAAGAGGATATGAGGTGTGATCTGCGAGGATGGGAGAATGACAGGTAATTAAGGGAGGCAGCTAATGTAACAGAGAGTGACGTAAATGGAGAGCATTAGAGTGACGGGTTACGAAGTTCTGAGCGACTAGCTAACTAGAGGAAGAGAGTTGGTCGATATAAAGTTTGGAGAAAGAGAGAGAGGGGGTGTGTGTGTGTTTGTGTCTAACAGTGATGTATGGGACTGGAAAAGTGTGTGTGTGTGTGTGTGTGTGTGTGCGGAAGCCGGGAAGCCATCACACAGGAATGGAAGTGTGACGGATCATCTCGGTGGCAGGAGATCATACAGGAATGGACGTGTAATAACTTGAAGTATATGTTGGACACGCCATCGATTTAGTGATGAGGGAGTGGGGTGGAGACAGAGTTAAAGGTTATTTGTTATTGGTTGAAGGTGGGAGGGGGTCTGGTCTTCCATGGATCGACGTGGATGCTGGTTATCTGCTTAGGGTTATATCAAAGGTCATGTACGGAGGGAGAGGGATGAGTCGTCTTCGATGTAGGGAGGTGGGTGGGTGGGAGAGGAGGAGGAAGAGCTGCTGCCGCAGAGGAGAACTAATCTCGTATCTGAGAGATTGACGGTTGCGTGGCCAGGTCAGTAGTGCATGGGATGATGAGAGTAGAGATGTACTGTAGGGAGAGAGTAGGGACCTCATTGCTACAGGAGTGAGATCAGTGAGAGGTGATGAGATGTTATGAGATGGTACACAGGTCACGGACGCGAGAGTAAGAACAGTAAGGTTACTGGGGGGAGGAATACAGCATTGACAGGTCATATGCAAGTTCGAGAACCGCGGTATGGCATCAAGGTGAATAATGAATTTAGAATTTGGATAAAGTTGTGAGAGCAGTTACAAGCCGTCCATTAAAGACTGAGGGTAGACCGTTGAGGCAAGGATGAAATATAAAATTGTCCTCAGTGGGGAAGGGCAGTTGACAGGTCACTGATGAAAGACAGACATTGATACAAGGGTGATATCAGAGAATCCCCAGAGTACGCGAGTTATGGTTACCTCATACATGGGTGGGACTGTGAAAGTAACGGGGATTAAGTGGGTTAAGTGGGTGACTGTGGTGGGGGAGAGCGACAAGTGATGGAATGAAAAATACTTCAAATATGTATGAAGCGGGAGGACAACAGGTCAAATATGTGGCGAGTGAGTGTAGCAGGTTATCAACATGGGAATGGGAAGCGACGTTTGTTAGGGACAGAAGTGGAGCAGTGAATATGTGGGTTGGATAATGCCAGGTCTGTTGTACAGGAGGGGTGGTAGAGTGAGACGAGAGTGGTGCAGGTCCTACTGAAACTGAGGAGGTCATTGTGTGGTTGTAAGCGGGACAGGTCACTGGTGTAGCTGGTGAGTTAAGCGCGTAGTAGTTGTTGTAGAAGGGACGCATCAACGTTGCTGGATGGAACAGCGACGGATTATCGGATAAAAAAATGGATGGGAGATGATAGGTGGAGGCGCGAGTAGCGAAACGTCACAAATGGACTATTGTAACATGTAAATATAGCAGCGGGAGAAAGAGGGCGGCCGATCGATACACAGGCTAGAAAGGTGGGAATGCTTCGGAGGGACAGTTGATACAGGCATGAAATAATGACACGTTGCGGGGAGGTGACAAGTGAATGGTTGGGGAGATTAAACTGCCAGTCGAGGCAAGGTAGTGAGATTTGTGAAAGGGATTGGGGGCAAAAGGAACGGGGAGCAAACAAATTAGTGTTGGGCGAGTATTAAGTCATCGAGTTATGTTGATAACTTTGTGACGGAAGCTTTAGAACATTCCTCCCCTCCTCCACCCCTTCCCCTCGAGGAAGACGGCCAGAGCCTTAGGTATGATGGCTTGAGCTTTTATCAGAAGCTGATGGGTGAAGTCAGAGGCAATTATACGCATAGGTCTTAACGTCTCGGAAGTCAGGGCGAGGTGTTTAGGGTGGTACGGTCGTGTGGCTGTTGTAGATGGTAGTAACGAACTTCAGAAAACTAGGCACAAGACAATCAAAGGAATGCAAGAAGGACAGTACTACTCAGAAAGTCTTCAGAATGTCTTGTGGCAATCTTCTTTGCACCGACTTTTCACATTATCAGTGTGTCTGGAGGACCGATTCACGAGAAATACTGGATCTGTTAATGTTCGGTTGCGTGGAATTGGTAACTTTCCCGATCACGTCCTGTGGTTCAGGAAATGATGTGAGGAAGCCAGACCCCAAAGAGATGTGAGGATGGTGAAGAAATGTCTCAGGGATATAAACTAGAAAGTTCAGTCAGAAAATGGCAGACAAAAGAAGAACACTGAGGAGAGACAGAAATACAGACACTATGGATGCCAATGGAAGGAAATGGCGAGGGGTTACGTTAAATGTGGCTCAACTATCCGGAGAAACATGGTTATGAAAATACTGATGTTACAATGTACAGATCATCTGAAGGATACAAGAAAGATCACCACAATCAGGCAGAACGGAAATTTTTATAGAAGAACAAGAAGCAAACTTAATCAAGGACAACTAAGCAAGGACTGAGAAGGGATATGATATGAGGAAGGAACACCCAGGGAGCGAAAGGCCAAATTTCAAAGTACAAGTCCCAGACAACAAACTAGAAAGAAGAGAAAGTTCTAGGAATATGAACTATCATAGACAACAGGAAGCAAAAACTTTGAAGGATCCTCTTCCATGCAAATCTAAATGTCCACATAAGAATGAGTGTACTTATAAATATGCTGCCCACACACTCAAGTTGATCTCAAGAGATGATAGAAGAGGTATCACCGCCAAGGGAGTGGAAGAGTGCAAAAACATCGTACCCTCGGAAATTAAATGGAAAATGTACCAAATCACAGACCAGTGTTTGACAGCGACAGTCCGTACGTAATTCCAAGAGATTGACAACAAATAGATGATAACGAAAAGACAGGTAACGCGCGCTCAGATCAATCACGAGTTGATGCAAGACGCAACTTTAACAGTGCGGTCATTCGAAAAAAAAAAGCCACGTCCACATTTTTTTTTTTAACCCGTCCGTCATAGAATTATCTAGAACAACGAAAACGATTTTTGGAAGATAACTGTACATTTTGTATCAAAATCAGAGAGAACAACTTAGTCCTTCACTTCAGTGATGTAAGATTATCTTCGGTAGTTAAAAGTCTGGTGGAGAACAAAAGATTGAAGTTTGGGAAATGCGAGAATAATCAATCAAGATTGGTGGATAAATAGGACAACCTCAGAGAAGGAAGAGTATAGTTCATAAAACAATGATATTCATAGTTTTATATAAGATACGATGCCGCATTTGTGTAGGGTTCTCTCTCCGTACTGAACACGTAACTAGATAAATTGAGTTAAAATTTATTTCGAAAAACTTCTGAGCAAAATGGCATTCTGACCTGGGATCAACGTGAACCATGGGTAAGATAGTAGAAATGTGTTGTGAGAGTTTGTTTTACTCCTGTTAGGTACGAGGTGAAGATGGGTCATTTCTATATATGTAAAGTTAGTGAAAAGTGGGGAAAGATGGGATTAGTAGGAGTGTATATTGTTTAAACGTTTAAAGTGTACATGAAGACTATGTTACAAGGCCGAGTGTATACCTATGCATTTGGGTGATAAATATCCAACAAAAATATTCGATACATCTATACGTAGAACGTGTGGTGAAGACAGATTTTTGTACAGACTCCAAGAGAGAGTATCATGTCGAAGACAAAGACAAGGGGGAACAAGGTTCTGGGTTAATGCTGTCATAGTTTTTCTTTCCCCTCAGCCATACATTTGATCTTCGTTGTTACCGGGTATCAATTACCACCTCACTTTCCTCACTCAGCCAAACTGGTCATATTTGGACATAGTGTTGAGCAACAACTTGGCCTGTAATCATCATTGCCAAGATGATGATGATTACAAACACTAAGACTATCATGTTGAGATTAGCACACGTGATAGAACATAGTAAACAGTCATTTGTCTGGTTCCATATTCACTGCAAAGTTTTGTGTTTGGCGAAGGCGAGCGAATGATAGATAATGCAATTGTTTGTAGACTTTTGATTGTGAAAGCAGCCCAGTTTGAATAATATTCAGCCCAGTTTGAATAATATTTGCTTCGCTATATTGGCTACACACAAACTAATTCATAGGTGTCATACAAGGGCTACGCTAGTATCGTCTATCTGTATTATTATTATTATTATTATTTTTTCGTGGGGTCTTTATTGTCAAGGGGGTATGACATAACCTATAACTTTCAAATGCCGTGTACCATAAAGTCACAAACTTTGCCCATATATAAAGCAGTACATCAGGGTTTCCTCCGCCAGTGTATTCCAGAAGCAGTTCACTTCCCCAAGCTATACATTGACACCGACTCTACGGCCATGTATGTCATAGGAACCCCTAGGGCAAAATGTGTTCGCTTGAGATAATAACATGCAGGGGAACGGGGAATGTTAGGCTGAATTTGAAACCGATTGAATCAACAGCATTGGTTGAGCCAGATGATTTGTACGTCAGAAATAAGAGATATTCCTAAGCCCGATTCACTGAGGCCATTCCACCACTACCACCACCACCCTCCTCTTCACCTAACAATTAGTCTGTTGTATTTTAGCATGATAAAATTCTTGGAGAAGTTTCTTTCGCCCTTACGAATCCCAAACACTTCCCCTTTCCCCCCCAGACAGCCAGTCACTTAGAGAACGGGTCCCGGATGTGCCTTTATAGGCTGTCCTGCCAATTACCGGCATAATGAGTTCTTCCACCGGCTCCGTCAACATTTAACTTTTTTTTTTTTTCTTTCTCTCTACGTTGAATTCCTGGAGGAGGCCCGGTTAGTTCCGGGCGCGCTAGTCGAGGGGGGGGTGGGGGGGGTG
>JAUUDZ010433480.1:0-13544 GCA_032361705.1 Panulirus versicolor
ACACATATATATACATAAATCCACACATACGTACATATATATATATATATATATATATATATATATATATATATATATATATATATATATACACACCTATACATTTCAACGCATACATACATATACATACACTGACATATGAAGATTTATTTCCCAGCATAGTAACATCTGCAGATTTTGATGTCTTACACTGCAGCCCATTATCACTATAATATATATGATAAAGTGAACTGGTCAGAAGACTGATCCTTTTGGTACATCACTTGTTACTTCCAACCAATCTTAGGCTCAACCATTAACCACAACTCTCTGTTTATAGCTGGTCAACCAGTTTTCCCATCCACCAAAGTACAACCCCATCATTACCATACAAATTAATTTTTGCTTGTAACCTATGATGTGGAACCTTAATGATTGCTTTTTGGTAATCTAGATATATAACATCAGCTGTTTTCCATCATACATGTTGATTTTATCATGAAATCAAGTAGATTTGTCTGAGATGAATATCATTGTATACTATGCATAGAATCATTTATTACCTTGCAAATGTGGGAGACAGCGAATAAGTATAAAAAAAAAAAAAATTCACTATATTGCTCTGTTGCTTATATGAACAAACAGAATAAGGAAAAACTTTATTTCTATAATAAGTGTGTCATAATAAGTGGGTCATAAGCAGGGCTAATGAGCTACTTTTGGGTTGCAATGAAAATAGTGGGGTCATACAAACAGAGATACACAGTAGATTAATTGAGGGTGTAGAAAGAATAATATGCACCATAAGAGGTGGAGCATCAAGAGTTTATTGCCTTATTGATGAAAGGTTTAGGAAAGTTAGGTAAAAGATATGTAGGTAGTGTTTAGTTGGTAGGCAGCCATCAACCACAGAGGTATGGTACCAGTACTACCCGCCTAGGTATTGTTGGGGTTAGTGATGCCTGTATAGTGAGCCAGCACTTCAGTGATTGTTTAGTTGCACTCCTCTGACCCAGGTAGCTGTCTTTTCTTTCTTCCTTGCACACATGTAGACTATTGGCATTCTGTCCACAAACATAATCTCTCCTTACTATATATAAAACTTGAAAACACTTAACTCACACAGCTCATTCTTTGTAACTGTAGATTTTTCTGCGATGAGCACTATGCACTAGCCCTGCCTTCTGGCAAAAATGTAAGGAGCAATAGATACAATTTGTAGTTGGGAACATTTGGGGAGGAACATTGGGCAGGAGCATTAGGTGGAAGTAGTCATTAGGAACATTAGGTAGAAGTAGTCAGTGGGAACATTAGGTAGTAGTAGTTTGTATGAACATTAGGTAGGAGCCTCTGCAAACACTGTGCTGGAGTTGCCCTCTGCCAGTGGCCTGTTAAGAATGAAGCATTAAAGGCTCATAAACAACACTGAAGTTCCCTTGAGGGAGTTCTGGTTGGGAGCAAGCATGAGAGAGACAGAGAGTCAAGCTTAAAGAGGTTGATTGTTCAGCACTGAAGGATCTAAGTAAAAAGTGGATGGCACCAATATTAGAAAGATTAGTAAGCCAGTTTGATAGATGTAAAGCACTGATTTGTTTTTGGTAGGAAGGTCATACTTTAGATAAGGAAGAAAGGGGAAAGCAGGAAGAATTGTTTTTTTGGAAGATTGCTTGAGGATTTGGAATTGTCTGAAGCTGTTTTGGTGATGAAAGAAGAATTAGTAGATATAATTTGATGACAAGTTATGGTTTTGTTTGTCATCAAACGAGGAGGTACTTAGTTGAGCTAAGAAATATACAGAAAGGGGGGTGGGATTCAATTGGGTATTCATCAGATTTGATGAATCATAGGAAGGAAGGAAAAAAAGGATGAGAGTGCAGTTAGAGGCCATAAAACTAGAGACACCATATGGGGCAAAAGGTCTTAACAGGACTGAGAGGGTAGGAGTGTTAGGGGATGAAGTGTCAGGCTGAAAGTAATGTATTCATTTGTTGATGTATTAATAGTTAGTGTTAAAGAGCTGAAATTCTATGATCATACAAATGAAAATGCATCTGATGTTACTGTATTTGTGAAAGTAAAGCTTACTAAAGAGATAAGATCTTACACATTTTGCCCAGATAGTAAGGAGGGAAAGGGAAGGCTAAGGAGGGGGGTTGCATTATCTTTCTTGATAAAAGATAACTTCAGGTTTCAAGAAATAATGGAGGATGAATTATTTAGACAATACACAATGAAGAGGGTAACCGTAGAAAAGAAGTGCATAGTGGTGTTAATGTATAATCCTACAAAGAATTGCAGTTATCCAGAGTAATGATACAATGATAACAATAAAAGAACAAATAAAATTGTACATCAAGCAGCATAACTATCATTTCCCAGAGATGGTGAAGTTCTGTTAATGGGAAAGTCAGTTATAGAGACTAGGGGAATGTGGATTATCACATTGATAATTTTTGGATGTAAATAAGAAAATTTCCTTTACAAGTTGAGTATCCCTTATTCGAAATGCCTGAGACCAGAAGTGTTTCAAATTTTGGATTTTGGAATATTTGCATTTACATAATGAGATATCTTGGGGATGGGACCCTAGTCTAAACACAAAATCCATTTATGTTTCAAATACACCTTATACGCACATCCTGAAGGTAATTTATACAGTATTTTTAATAATTTTGTGCATGAAACAAAGTTTGTGTAACTCTGAACCTTCAGAAAGCTGAGGTGGCACAACCTCAATAGCCCATGTGGACAATCTGTGGTTGTTTGGCTTCACCTTCATTCCTAACTCTGAATTTATATGCTACTGATAAGCATTCATTTTACTCCATTTATTCACACATAAGTACTTAACAGTAAAAAGTATGAGATGCCATTAATACAATGAAAAATGATGTGTTTAGGATAACTAAGCAGCATCAGTAGAATATCTGTATCAGCTGTTAAACAGTAATGGCAAACAACTGCAGGTTTTCAGTTTTCACCTAAGATGCTGTTTTGATTAAAAGGGTACAGTATACTGTATTTTATTTTTTAGGTTTTATTTGAGGTAGTAAAACAAACCTTTGATTTACAATGATTACAGGTAGCTGTAAATGTAATGAAAACTGAGAAAAATTTCAAGGCAGTAATGTTGCTGGTCATGTTATACTGATAAGTTCGACCCAGCCCAGCTGTGATTGTAAGTTGTAACCTGCGGTGTGTGTGTGTGTGTGTGTGTGTGTGTGTAACCCTTAACTAGCACAGCTGTGTTTAAACTAGCTTAACTATCCCCCCCTCACCCCCTGGCCTATGACCCAGTAGCGCCACATTACTTTGAACGAAGTGAGTTGAGGAGCGTCGGCCCGGTTGTATTTATCTTGATAGCGTATTGGGCACAAAAATGTGGAGCATATTAATGTAATGCCTCACACACTCAAGAGGGACTGATGTTGGTGATTGTTGATTACAGAGTTTGGACGAGGCTGTGGTCAGAGGTCCAAAATGGTCCAAGTTGGTATAGCAGATGGGCAGAGTTGGTAATCTGAAATGGTCTGAGTTGGTATGACAGATGGGGCGAGTTGATAATCCAAAATGGTCCGAGTTGGCAATGGACTCAGTTGGATCTACATCACTCAAACATTGCATTTTAGGTGGAGCGATGAAATTCAGATTTCACATGAATATAATATTTTGCACTTACCAAAAAAAACTTGATCTCTCTGCTTACAACAGAAGATAAATGCAGCAACAAATACTAGAACTACAAATGGGCTGAGAAACTCCAAGGGAAGGGTAAATTGCTGTTGACATTATCATGAGAAGGAGCTTCAGAAGAAGTTGAGGGACCAGGAAGTGGGTCCTCTAGGGATGAGGAGGCTTTGTTCTGGATGACTTTTTTAAATGTTTCCTCCAGTCATCTGTCTCATTAACAGTGGTTTTTGTCTTAGAAGTCTCTCTTTGATTTTATAAACTGACATGATTTCTGATTGTGTTATGAATGCACGCTGCTCTAGTCATTCAATAAGTCCATCACACATTTTCACCATGTTTTCTGTAGGCACTTTTTCTGCTGTGTTAACAGTAATTTTCATCTCTGTTATCATGATTACCTTGATTCAGAACCATTTCAGCTATTTTACGATCGGTCAGTGAACGAACAACTGGAGCCTCATGATCGATGTTAAAAATTTTAACAATATCCACTTCTTTCAGCTTACTGATGGACTCTGGAGGCCTTTTTGACATTTTCAATATCTTTGTACCACAGAGCAGAGAATAAGTAAAAAGACACAGTGAGTAATGCATGTAGGTCTGGCGGTGATGATGATTTGTAACAAACTGACATCGTCAGAGCATCAAAGCCCAGCATGGGCAAGTGAGGTCAGATGTGAAATTTTCCACTTGTAATGTTATGTAGTCATTCAAAAAGTTTTGGGTTTCAAATTTTTGGATTAGGGATGCTCACACTGTGCCTACATGTTACAGCGCTAATTAGGGTGAAAGGGACTGATACACAGTTACTGCTAGATCTTATCTTCTCACATACTGGCGTGGATATTGAAAATACTCCAGTTATTAAAGGTGATCATGTAAAGTTCAAGGTTGACTGTGTGGTAAATGAGGAAATTAAAAGAGCATTGGTAAGACAAGGCATAAAGAGGAGATACAGTCATGGAAAATACACAAACCTCAACATTTTTTTTTGGTAACCTAGATTTGGAAATGGAGTTCAGTAGCCAAGAACCAGAGCTTTGTGGTAAGAGGTTCTGTGAAATTCACAGTGAAGGAGGAGGAACATGGTTACCTCTACCCTCAGGTATAGAGGGACTGTTCAGAAAGAGTAAGGAATGGTTTAATGAAAGATGTCAAAAAGCAAAGGAGCTTCAAGTTGTGATGTGGCAAAGGTATAGATGGCTCTCCAGTCATCCAGCAGTTGTGTGGTGTAAGAGAGCAAGGAATGAGTATAGTAGGATAAGAAAGGAGGAACAAAGAAACCTTGAAATATTGAAACAAAGAAATATTATGGACAAGGCAGGAGAAAATCCAAAACTTTTCCATAGATTAATCAGGAGCTAATCAGGGTAAGGAATTCATAGGGGAAAATTGCAGTGAATGGCAAGATGTATTCAGAAGGAAGAATTGTTGAGGATACGTAAGGAGATGAATAAAAAGCTCAAAAATACTTTCACCTTGGAGGGTACAATGGCCCTAGCTCCAGTTAGATTGAATGGGAAGATTTTAGAAATTTTGAGATATCTAGGAAAGAAATTACCAGAATATCTAAAAGTCTTGACACATACAAGGCTCATGGTCCTGATGATATTTTACCATAGATGAAGATGTGTGCACATACATGAGATGAACTTCATGAAAGACTGTTCAAGATGTCACTAAAGAGAAGGAAAGTACCATGGGAATGGAAGAATGCACACATCATACCAGTCAATATGAAAGGAGACTGGGAACAGATGCTGAACTCCAGACTGGTATCACCAATGAGTGTGGTCTGTAAGATTCTGGAAAAGATTATTAGAAAGCAGATTGATTACTTTTTACTGAGGAGGAGTTATTGAAATGAGAGAGAGCACAATTTTAGGGAAAGGAGGTCATGTGTAACAAGCAACCTTGGTTTCTGAGAGAGTGAGTTCTTTTTTAGACTAAAAGGGAAGGCAAAGTGGATTGTTTGTATCTGGACTGCCAGTTGGGGAGGTACTACCCTTGTGGAAAATGGCAGGTTAGGGGGACTGACCCTTGCAAGGCATCCCTTAATTCCATTATGAGTACTTCAGAATTAAAACTTAGAATTAAAAACCAGCATTTTATATTTTGGAAACAGCATTTTTTCTACAAAGGTGTAAGAAATAATGCACAAAACAGTATAGAAAAGGAGTAGAGATATAATACTGTATAGATTGATGACTCTATGCTTGATCTTTGTACTGCATCAAAGCAACCAGTCAGCTGTGCCACACAAAATGCTACCTCATTTTTTATGGTTCACACTGTTGACTCAGTAAGATCAAAATGCTTCCTAACAGACACTGCACCAACACCATGTGTAAGGCTCTCAAGTCAGTTCACTTTTTTCTCTAAAGACATAATTTTTCTTACCCTCTTTGGGATAACACAAGTTGCAGAACTAGCTTCATTCTTAGAGGTGTTATTTAAGAGCATGAAGTATAATCGCTTCTCTAAAGAAATGCATTCAGTTAACATGATTTCATTGCTCAGCTGTAAATATGGTTATGTCCACTTTTCTCAAAATGTGCCATATAGCTATATTTGTGTAGTTAGGATTGCGCTGCACTTTCTTGCCAATTTTCTTTTAGATCAGTTACTGACATAATCGTGGTCAGACTCACTGACTATTTCACTTGGACATTTAATCCCTCAGTTTTATAAACTTTATGTCATTAAGTATTATAAAGTAATGCATGTGGCTTAAAAACAGAGAAACTCTGTACTTAAATGTTAGATTAAATGGGAATGAATGTTATGAAGCTGGTGAAAGAAAGGTGAGAGTCAGTACAGGTACACCACCAATTTTCCGACACCCTCTTGGTCATATTATAATATTTCATCAGCACACCTCTAACCCACTAATTATACATCTCCCATTTGTCTAAAGTATACCATGGACTGCTGGAAATTTAAATTAAACAAATATTAAATGTTTGAGCACCCTAAGATGGTAAGTCCTTAGATTTTTTGAATCCTGTGGGGTCTTCTTCATCTTTGTTGTTAGTGTTTTCGTAGGTGTGCATCGCTAGAATAATGCTGTTTTGTCTGTATGCACCTGCTCAGGACTGAGGTGCTCTTCAGCTACAAGTTTCGCAAATTTGTCCACATACTTGGCAGCTTCTTTGTGGTTTGCAGACCGCTTTTCTCCGCACACTTAATTCATGGAAATTCCATGATGCTTCTTGAATCTTTGAATCCATCCTTCACTATAGTCACTCTCATGTTGTAATTTAAGTTCTTTATGGAACAACTTATCCTGGTTTGTTATCATGCTACCTGACAAGGCCATTCCATCACTTTAGCTGTTGAAACCATTCCATGGTCACTCAGTCATGCTCAGTACTCTTACCATCTTTCATAGTTTTTCTGATTGTCATTTGCTCCCTGGAATCGCTGTCTGCTTAGAATTTCAGTATTTTCTCCCTTTGCTTCCTTATATCATAAACAGTTGATGAACCAATACTGTAGATGTCACACAGCTTAGGTACCGAAACACCATGTTCCATTTTGTTCAACAGTTCTACCTTACCTTGGATCGATATGGACTGGTATTTGCATTTGACAGTACGACTGACACTCATATGTCTTAGAAGCCATGGCTGTGGTTAAATTTAATCAAAATAAGCTAAGAATCTCACAGAATTGCAGTATCACCACCAAGTGCAGTGTAAAGAGTGTAAATAAGTGCGCCCTACACACAATGCCATCTGTAGCCGCTCAGTAAACTAGTCTGGTGGCCGATATAATTTCAAGTTCTCTCACGTAATTTTGTCTGGACTAAAGGAGGTGCTGAACCATCTGTTGCCGGAAAATCAGTGGTGTACCTGTACTTAATTGCTGTTTCCCACATTAGCGAAGTAGCGCAAGGAAACAGACGAAAGAATGGACCAACCCACCCACATACACATGTATATACATAAACTCCCAAACACACACACATATACACACCTATACATTTCAATGTATACATACATATACATATATACACATGTACATATTCATACTTGCTGCCTTAATCCATTGCCTGCCACACATGACAAAGCACACACACACACTCACACACACACACACACACACACACACACACACACATGCTTACACACAAGGTAGCGCTAGGAAAAGAAATAAAAGGCCACATTCATTCACACTCAATCTCTGGCTGTCATGTGTAATGCACCGAAATCACAGCTCCCTTTCCATATCCAGACCCCACAAAACTTTCCATGGTTTACCCCAGATGCTTCACAGGCCCTGGTTCAATCCGTTCATAGCACGTCCACCCTGGTACACCACAACGTTCCAATTCACTGCACACTTTTCACCCTCCTGTATGTTCAGGCCCCGATCACTCAAAATCTTTTTCATTCCATCCTTCCTCCTCCAATTTGGTCTCCCACTTCTCGTTCCCTCCACCTCAGACACATATGTCTTCTTTGTCAATCTTTCCTCACTTATTCTCTCCATGTGACCAAACCATTTCAACATACCCTCTTCTGCTCTTTCAACCACACTCTTTTTATTACCACACACCTCTTTTACCCTTTCATTACTTACTCGATCTGACCACCTCACACCACATATTGTCTTCAGACATTTTATTTCCAACACATCCACCCTCCTTCACACAGCTTTATCTTTACCCCATGCCTTGCAACCATATAACATTGTTGGAACCACTATTCCTTCAAACATACCCACTTTTGCTCTCCAAGATAACGTTCTCGCCTTCCACACATTCTTCAACACTCTCAGAGCCTTCGCTCCCTTCCCCTGTTCTGAAAACACTGCTAGAGAAAACATCCCAAATACGCATTCCACTGCAATAAACTTTGCAAAATCGTGAAACCTCCTTATGCTTACCTTCCGAGCTGTCCATCCACTGTCAATCTTCACTAACTCATTCTCCACTGCTGCCATCGCTTAAATTGTTCATATACTCTTGCCCCGAAACTATTGCGAGATAGCTTTTAAAGGTAGCGCAACGTTATATTTTTTCATGGCTTTTTTTTCTAATACACATTTGAAGCCTTCAAAGAAGAAAACACCACCGTGAACTGTTCATGGTGGATATGCTAAACACAACAATCCCTCAATGTTTACAATGAGTTCACAAATAATTCACAGGATTTTCATCGAAAAACATATTTGCATATGTAAACGTATCCGATCCTTTAAAGGTGAATGACAATTTTCCCGCGATTGGGACAAATATAAAAAATAACATTGATGCCCGAAAAGTTATTTCTTTGTAAATTACAACACAATGATTAGTCTGAACAGATATCGGCGTAAATAATTTCTCATCACTTCTCTCATACTGCACTAGCACTAAAGCTTACCCGCACTAATACTCGTAATCTATTATATCTTAGTTCGATTATCGTGCACTTCTGTCTCTTGCCAGAAGGAATGTCAGAGAAGGAATGAGGTGTAAACTTGTACTTGAACTTAATGTAAAAAGATTACAACAGGTCATAACTGGCCGTTAGACAATGGAACTTTTTTCAAAAGCCTACTGTTTAAAATAAAACTTGTTTAGCTCGGGTTGGTTAGTATCTTTCATAAAAAATGAATTTTCTGCTCATTGATTTCTATCTACAACAATAGAATTCTATAGTCTCCACGAACGTCAACACAAGATTCAAAGTAGGCATATGTGCACTCATATGAAGTCACTTATATCATTTGCTTATGCGATAAAAAAGATATGTACGTAGAAATTGAATTGAACATAGTAAAAAGCAAACAATAACATGCAATGAATTGGCGCCATGCCTGAAAAAAAAAAAATCCTCCTCGTTCAGTACAAACTGCTATTTAGAAATACTAAACTTAATTACACAAACACATAAGCGATATTCTCTTCTATCTATATAGTCTGACATCGAAACATGCCCGTGCGTCGATAGAAAAGAAATTATGAGATAATACTGAATATGAAAAAGACATTATTTTCAAAATGCGCAAGCGCTTGCCTAGGCCCTTGGGCATCCGGGTTTATAATGACTAACCGCATCACTATATGGAGACTGCAAACTGAAAATTTCAATTACTTTTCATCAATGCTAAACAAAAATCATGTTTATACTCTTCTTACTTTTCACATCTTATTCTAAATCAAGCCCATTTTTTTTGGCTCAAGTCATCCATATTCTGCTGCAAACTTTTAGAGTTATCAGAGCTACGACATCCAATCCTTCGGAGTAACCAAAAGGGTTTGCAGAAGTTATTAGAAAACACTGTACTCTTAGCACATGTGGATTAAGAACAACGAAGTGTTAGCTTCCCTAGGTTTAATTACTCAGAAGGGCTGGTTGTTTTGGATCTGATAACTTCATAGGTCTGCAGCAGAAAATGGATAACTCGGAAGGGTTGGCAGGAATGAGTAGAAAGCCCTGAAAGGATTTTATCAGTGACTGAATAAAACGGTAATTTAAGGATCGGTGTAATTGGTATTTCTGTTGTTGTTTGAGCCAAAACAATGAGCTCGATTTACGATAAGCAGATAATGTGAAAAAGTAAAAAGAATATAACATGATTTTTATTTTATATTACTTAAAACTTAATTGAACTGTTCAGTGTGCAGTCGCCATATAGTGATGACGGTTTGTCATTGTGAACTCGGATGCGCAAGGGCCTAGGCAAGCGCTTGCGCCGTTTGAAAATCATGTCTCCTTCCAATATTCAGTATCATCTAATTAATTCTTTTCCATAAACACACGCGTAGGGTTCGATGTTGAATATGTAAATAGAAAATAAGATTATCTATAATTGACGTATATATGGTTTAAAGACAATATGTTCGTGTGTAATTGAATACAGTATTTCTAAATATCGGTTTGTACTGTACGAGGAGGAAGTTTTACAGGTATGGTATTCAATTTATTACATGTCTTCGTTTGCCTTTTACAATGTTTGATTTATTAATTTCTTACATAATTTCTTTATCGCATAAGTAAATAATATAAGGGACATCGTTAAATGTATATATGCCTACTCAGAATCTTGTTTTTACGTTTTTGTAGATGGACACCAATAAGCAAATATTGTGATTTTATGAGAGATACTAACTAAAACGAGCTAAATAAGTTCAATTTTAAACAGTAAGCTTGCAAAAGAATTTCTATTGTCTAAAGGCCGGTTATGACCTGTTGTAATCTTTTTATATTAAGCTGAGGTAGAAGTTTACACATTAGTTCTCTGACATTCCTTTTGGCAAGAGAGAGGAGATGTGCACGATGATCGAAGTAAGATGTAATAGATTATGAGTATTAATGCAGATAAACTCTGGTGCTTGTGCAGAACAAGACAGAGAAGTGATGAGAATTTTTTTACGCTAATATCTGTACATGAAAAAAATAACTTCTCGGACTTCATTGTTACCATTTTATATTTATCCCAATCACGGGAAAAATGTGATTAACCTTTAAACATCATCAGAATTCAATAATATGTATAAGAAAGAATCGGATGCGTTTCACATATACTACTTATCTTTTCGATAAGAATGCTGTGATTAATTTATGAACTCACTGTAAACATTGAGACATTGTTATGCTTCGCATATCCACCATATTTGCCTCACGATCGTGATTTCTTCTGTGAAGGCTTCAAATGTGTATTAGAAAAAAGTTATGAAAACATATATCATTGCATTACCTTTCTCGCAATAGTTTCGGGGTAAGAGTCTATGGACAATATAAGCAATGGCACAGTGTACATTGAGTTCCAGAAGGTTGACAACAGTAGATAGGGAATTTGTTTGAATTGAAAACAGTGGATGGACGGCTCGGAAGTTAAGCTGGAATGGAGGCTGCATGGTTTTGAAAGGTTTATTGCAGTGGAATGCATATATCGGGTGTTTAGAATTTTCCTTTCAGAATAGCAAAAGATCAGGTGAATGACACATCGGAAGGGTTTGCAGAAGTTATAAGAAAACACTGTACTGTTGGCAGATGTGGATGAATAACTCCGAAGGGTTGGTTATCCCAGTTATGTCTACACGGAAGGGTTGGTTGTCGTGGCTTTCATAACTTCGAAGGGTTGAAGCAGAATATGTGTATGAGGGAGTTACGTAATTTGTATTCCTGCTGTTGTTTAAGCCAAGAAAATGGGCTTGATTCACAAAAAGATAATGAGAAAAGTAAGAATATAAACATAATTTTTGTTTAATATTGTTAGAGATAATTGAAATATTCGGTTTGTAGTCGTCATATAGTCAAAACGGTTGCTCGTTATGAACAGGCATACGGAAGTGGCTTGGGTAAGCGCTTGCGCCTTTTGAAAATCATGTTTCAATCCAATATTCAGTATTTTTTTTTTTCTTAAACACGTGCGCAAGCTTTGTTAAACTACATAAATAGAAGAGAAAGTTATTCATGGTTGACGCATATATGGTTTAATGGCAATATGTTTGTGTGTAATTAAGAAGTGTTTATAAATAACGGTTTGCACTGTACGAGGAGTAAGTTTCTACGGGCATGGTGCCAATTCGTTACATATAATCGTTTGCCTTTTACAATGTTCGATTTAATGTTTACTTACATAATTTTTTATCACATAAACAAACGATATAAGTGACGTCGCTTTGAATCATGTGTTTACGTTCGTGGCGACTATAGACATTTCTTTTTGTAGATGAAATCAAGAAAGATACTAACCAGCCCGAGTTAAATAAGTTTAATTCAAAACAGTAAACTTGCGAAAGAAGTTCGATTGTCTAACAGCCTGTTGTGACCTGTTGTATTCTTTTTACATTAAGTTGAAGTTTAGACCACAGTCCTTCTCTGACATTCCTTCTGGCAAGAGACAAGAGACGTGCACGATAAACTCTAGTGCTATTGCAGTACAAGAAAGAGAATTGACGTGAAATTATTAACGCTGATATCTGTACAGACTGAATACTGTGTTCCTGCGTGAAAGAAGAAATCGTTTCCGGCATCAATATTATCTTTTATATTTGTCCAGATCATGGGAAAATTGATTCATCTTTAAAGAAAACATCATCAGAATTCAATTTTATGAATAAGAAAGAATCAGATACGTTTCACATATACAATTATGTTTTTCGATAAAAAATACTTGAATAATTTGTGAACTTATTGTAAAAGTTGACGCTTTGTTGTGTCTCGCTTACCCACCATAATTTGTTCACGTTCATGTTTTCTTCTCTGAAGGCTTCAAATGTTCATTAGAAGAAAAGTCATGAAAAAAATATATTTTTACACACCTTTAAAAGAAGCTTTCTCGCAATAGTTTCGGGACAACAGTATATGGACAATTTAAGTGATGGCAGCAGTAGAGAATGATTTCCAGAGGATTGATAACAGTAGATATAGACAATGTTTAAACTGAAAACAGTGGATGGACAGCTATTAAGGTAAGCACGGGTGGAAGCTGCCTGTTTTGAAAGTTGTACTACAGTGGAATGCGCATTTCGGATGTTTTTTCTTGCAATGTTTCCAGAAGAAAATATCAAGTAGAATGTCACCTCGGAAGGGTTTGCAGTAGTTACTAGAAAACACTGTACTGTTAGCATATGTGGATTATGAAGTACGAAGTCTTGGCTTCCCTATGTTTGATTACTCCGAAGGGTTAGGTGTCGTGGCGCTGCTAACTGCAGAATGCAGCAGGATATGGATAACTCGAAAGGGTTGGCAGGAATGTGTAGAATGCTCTGAAAGGATGGCATCAGTGACTGAATAAAACAGTAATTTAGGGAGCGGTATTGTACTGAGAATATCTCAGTACATACTGAGATATTCTCAGTATTGGTCAAGTTTTCTTTGAATTGAATAGATAAATTGTATTACAATAACTATATTGAATTGAATAGATAAATTGTA
>JAUUDZ010433491.1:0-13543 GCA_032361705.1 Panulirus versicolor
GGCGGATGGGCCAGTGGGGGTGATGGGCCTCTGGGGTTGACGATTTGGAGTGTGGGGAAACTGTCGGTCCTGTGGGGGTGAAGGGCCAGTGGGGGTGATGGGACTCTGGGGTTGAGTTGGGCTGTGGGGAAACTGTCCGAGGCCTGGAGTGGGGGGAGAATGACGGTCTCGTGGGGGTGATGGGCCAGTGGGGGTGATGGACTTTTTGGGTTGACGAGTTGGGGTGGAGGGGAAAGGTCTGAAGCCTGAAGAGGGGCGGGGAGTGCGACGCGTTGAGGTAGTGGATGGTGAGGGGTCGGGTGACGGGGAGGTGGTAGCCGTGCATGACGCCGAGGAAGACTGGGAACGGTAGATCGGGCGGTGGCAGCGGAAGGGGTAATGGGTGGCAGTGAAGGGGTGATAAGGGACGTGGTACTGGGCGGAGTTATTGTGGGCAAAAGTGTGGCCGTTCATAAAGGCCGGAAGGTGAGGTACAGGGTACCGGATGAGAGGGTAGAACATGTGGTGGAGACTCGAATACTGGTACTGGTAACCTCGCACGTCCTGTAGTGGGTGGTAGGGGCTAATGGCAGTCGGGTGGTGGGCGAGGGAGTGGGTAACGGCGATCGGATAAGGAGGGATTGGATGATAGTGGATATTGAGGTAGCGTTGGAGAGAGGGGCTGTGATGGTGAGGGACGTGAGTGGTGAGGTAGTGGCCGGTGCGTTGGAGGCTTGGGTAGTGCAGGTTGAGGGAGTGGGGTTGGCTAGAGTGCGTGGCAAAAGTGTATGCAGCAGGTGGGGAGTACCTGATGGGGTGGCTGCCGGCCAAAGCGATGGGGTATCCTTGGCCGTGGTACCCGGTGGGGTAGTGGATGGAGGGGTAGCGGGTGGGAGGGTGGTGGTGGATGCGGGTGGCAGCGGTGGAGTTGTGGTGGACGGTGTGTGTGGCGCCGTGGTTCAGGTAGTTGTAGCGGGCTGCGATGGTTGACGTGCGGTCCAGTGGTGAGGGGTGGGTCACTCGGGGGAGACAGAGCGAGCAAAGGGTTTGCGGGCGGCTGGGCTCCGGACGACTTTGTCCCGGGTGGGAGGGTTCTGGGTGACTTTGCTGCGGGTGGCAGGGTTCTGGGCGACTCTGTCGTGGGTGGCAGGGTTCTGGGTAAAATTGTTGAAGGTGAGGTAGCGGGTGGCAGGGTTCTGGGTGACTCTGTTGTGGGTGAAAGTGCGGCGGGTGGAAGGGTTCTGGGCGACTCTGTTGTGTGTGCGAGGGTGGCGGGTGGCAGGGCTCTTGGTGACTCTGTTGTGGTTGGTAGGGTGGCGGGCGGGAGAGTGGCGAGTGGGAGAGTGGCGAGTGGTAGTGTGGCGGGCGGGAGAGTGGAGAGTGGTAGTGTGACGGGTGGTAGGGTGGCGGGTGGTAGGGGTCAGGGTAATTCGATTGTTGGTTGGGGAAATGCAGAAGGCAGGGTTGTGGGTAGTAGGGTTGCAGGTGGCAAGGTTGCTGGTAGAGGGACTGCCAGTAATGGGGTCGTGGGTGGCAGGGAGGAGGGCGACATGGATGAGGGTGGCAACATTCCACAGGGTCTTGGCCTGGACGGTGGGGTTGTGAGTGGGAACGTTCCAGGTAACGGGGTTCCAGGTAACGGGGCTCCAGGTAACGGGGCTCCAGGTAACGGGGTTCCAGGTAACGGGGTTCCAGGTAACGGGGTTCCAGGTAACGGGGCTCCAGGTAGTGGGGCTCCAGGTAGTGGGGCTCTAGGTAGCGGGGCTCCAGGTAGTAGGGCTCCAGGTAGCGGGGTTCAGGGGGTCGGGTTGCAGGGTAGTGGGGTTCAGGATGACCCTGCTGTGGGTGTGAGGGTTCCGGGTTGTGGGTGGTGGGTGTATGAGAAATGGGCTGCGGGACATTGGGAGGCGGGCTGGTCGGCAGCTGGGTACTAAGCGGCTCAGTAGTGGGCGGCGGAGGGGTAGTGGGCGGCTCAGTAGTGGGCGGCGGAGGGGTAGTGGGCGGCGTAGGGGTAGTTTGTGAAGGTTTGGGTAATGACGGGCTTGATGGAGGGGTAGCGAAAGACGACGGGGTAGTGGGTGGAGATAGAGCAGTGGGCGGAGACACGGGTGGAGGCGAAACAGCGGGTGGAAGCGAGGCAGCAGGTGCAGCCGGGGTGGCGGAGGGAGGGATCGGAGGCCTGATAATGGGTGGAGGTGGAGTGGTGGGAAGAGGCAGAGGAGGCAAGGTATCGGGCGTAGGCGGGGTAGCGGGCAGAGGTGGGGGAGGCGGGGTAGCGGGTGGAGGCGGGGTTGCGGGCGGAGGCGGGGGAGAAGGGGTAGCGGGTGGAGGCGGGGTTGCGGGAGGAGGTGGGGTAGCGGGAAGAGGTGGAGGCGGGGTAGCGGTTGGAGGCATGGTGTGGGGATGACCAGGCAGGCTCTGGTGTGGTGTGAATACGAAACGGGCGGCCAGATGATGGTCGGGTCACACCTACGGTAGTGCCGAGATCCCGGGGCGAGGGAAGCGACTTGTCGGCCAGGAAGGACCACAGTACACACGTCAGGAGCTGACGATGGTTCGGGCAGGGAGGACCACGGGGCACACGTCAGGAGCTGACGATGGTTCGGGCAGAGAGGACCACGGGGCACACGTCAGATGTCGACGGGTCTTGCAGCGAAGGTCACAGCACACGCATCAAAAGGAGGTGAAGCGTTCGTCAGGGACTACCACAGCATATACGTCAGGAGGTGACGGACAAGTCTGGCGGCTAAGGTCACAGGACCCACGTCAAGGGAAAGCTATGTGTCCGGCAGGGAGGAACACACCGCACACGTCAGGTGACGAACAGGTCTGACAGTGAAGGCCGAGGGCGCACGTCAGGAGAAGGCGACGTATCCAACAGTGAAGACAATACAGCACACGTCACTCCGCGCTGACCAAAACTTCCTGATCGACTGACTGGTCAGCCTACCTCTCTCCACCCTTGTTTACACACCCGTCAGCCGTGGGCTGCCTTCTCTAATGACGTGACACGTCGTTAGGTTGTTAGACACCGGTGGAGAATTTCCCAGAAAAATTCAGTCAGTGAAGAGTGTAATGTTGACCAGTTAGTGATCAAGCAGGTCAATAAGAGTATGAAGACGTACATGTCTATTGTCAAACACGTAACTTTGACGTACACGAGGGACCGTCTATCATTGCTGGACGATGATTGCCAGCCGTCAGGTTGAACAGATCATTTCAAAGCGACGTATTCTCAATGCACGTAAATACACATACACACATGCACATTCACACATATAAATCACACATGCGAACTGTATTAAGACCCATACAAAACACAGATAGTCGAAGATACTGAACGGTCGAACGTATCAAAACTGGGAGGTTCATATCAAGGAGACATTGAGAGAACAGCCATCACCACAACGGCGTGGGATAACAGAGTGAAGAGGGGAATCCATGTCCCCCCTTGGTGGGTATACACACAGAAGAAGAGACACGAAAAGTATATAGGACTGGGAGGGTGGGTGAGGGAGAGTAGGGACACAGGGGGCAAATTATTGCAAGCCAAATGTCTCGACACTTATGGCAACCTAAGTCCTGTGTGTGTGTGTGTGTGTGTGTGTTATGATCGTATTAATGCAATGTTCTGTCAACGAACGTATGGTTGCGTTTAGCGTTCATGAAGCATGATGTTTGCAATGACATCATGAAGACATGACGATCACCCATTGATCGTTGGATAACTTATACAGGAATTAGGAGAACTCGAGTTTTTGGATCGAACTGAACGAACCATCAAATGAGACAAGCGATACACAGGACACTCCTCACCACAGTCTCTTGTATTCCTGATTCCTTATTTTCGTAGGGATGTGTGTGTATGTGGCGGGGGCCGGTGATGTATGTACTGGGGACAACGAGGATGAAATGTAAATACTTTCTGTCACTGATGATCAACTAAATCGGGCAATTTAGTGGTCACGTAACTCCTCACTCTAACGCTATCGACGTCTCTATGCGGCACAGACGAAGGGGCTTTTGTGAACTGGTTTGTCTGAGGCCGAGGATGTGACACCGGATCATTACAGTCCTAGGGACATCCCTCGTCAGACGAACCAGTTCTCTGACAGTCATGTGTGTCTCCTTGGTTTCTATCTCCCGACGGCAGGACGTCAACACTTACTGATATGACATAAAAGATAGTAAATATGAAATGATTTTAACAGAAGGATCGTCAGCTGAGTCGAACCGTGAACTCGATCCACTCGTTATATTCATCCGTATCTCCCAAGTCTTAATGCGGTGGATATGCAAGAAACCATTCTCGCTCCCCAGGACCTACCCGCCGCGTTGGAGGATTCCCCAGCTTCCCGCCAATGCCATTACCTTGCCTTCCCCACGGTGATCCAGCCCTGTGGCAGGACATCCTGGTTTTAACGATCCCCTCCTCCGTCTTACAGCCAAGCACCTTGACGATAGTCGCAGCTACCCCTGCAGACACCACCCTCTTTCTCCTGACGGAGGCGAGTGTCCCCTCTCTACTAACCCTAATGACTCCAAAGTTTTGACAAACAAGGGTCACGTCATGTTCCCCTGGAATGAATGGCCCACTTCATCCAGGGACTTTGATCCCCATCGTCAGTTCCGCCTGGCATGGAAGCGACCCTTCGACGAGTTAGGGGTGGCGAGTGTTGGCCTCTTGGCGTCAACTCCTGAGGTTGCCATATGCGTACTTATCTGTCGCACCCGCAGCAGACCTGTTCACCCTCCACAGTCAGGCTCTCTTAGAACTCAACAGCCGTTGTCTCTGTCTTGCGGAGGTTCCCTAGCCTTAGGGAACCTCATACGTGATCCCATCGATGCAATAGTTTCGAAGGTGACGCGTACGTAGAGCCAGGAGCTTCGAATAGAATTTCGTTCCTTATTCCCCTTGATGTACTCCAGTATCTGATGGTCAAACAGGGCAACCAGCCAGAGCCCCACACTCTAAAAGCCTCCCTAAATTTTTGCAAATTATTCGTATCACTAATACTGTATTAAGACACTTCTATCGCACTTCTGTGTAAAGCAAATTGAAATATTTGAACTAGAAAATGGTCTGTTTTCTTCTAGATCATCTGTATTTACCCTGTAAGGGTCCTCGAATTGACCCTTGTCGAGGCCCCACCAAAATCCTAGGGCCACTTCTGCTGCTTGGCCCTCAGTCTATACTTGATAAACATAATAGCTGTGTAACCCTTAACTTTGGACACCTTAAATACACGTCATCCATGATCATCTAGGATTCTCTCGTTTTTTCTTTTTCCTATAACTTTCGCCTTTCAAGACAGGTCTTTATGGGTTCAATGGGGGGTAACGAGGGAGTAAAAACTCAAGTGGCTTTCGTATGGAAGTTGCACCTTGAGTATAATGGGTCTTGAATTGATCATTGCAATGTTGGAGACATGGGTGGTGCCCAGAGCCCAGGCGAGATAGGCCAACTTGTCGCACAAGTCTGTTGGAGTGGAGGTTACGATTGGGTTGGGGAGGTGAGAATACAGATTGTTATGGTGTCTGCTGGATTGGTACAATGTAAGGATTTGTATTCTATTTTTTCGGGGGAGGGGATTTGTGAGTATAAGCTGCTCGTGTGTGAGGCGTGGGCAATTAAGATATATTGGTCATTAGGGTCTAAATATATAGTCTGGATGAAAAGGTTGCGGGCCTAATGACCTTCCTCAAAGGTTGCTGCGCGTAAAAGCCAAAAGAAAAGCGCGGGAAAGCTTTTTATTTCTGGCTGGTGGTTGTCAACGAAGTAGGTTGGGTGGGAGAGATCCAGCCCTGTTGCAGAGAACTGGTTGCCCAGGATGATACGGTGTAAATGAGTTGGGTGTATTTAGGTTTTCCTGTGCAGGTGTCGAACTTAGAAGCATTTTCGTTTTGTTTTGCGGGTGTTGATTTCCTGAGAATCTGTAGTTTGGAGTTTTATGTTTAATTTTGAAGGGATAGATGACCACGGAGGCGAGGCGTAGTTCAGTATGGAATGGATGAACTACTTGTAGAGGATATTGAGGGATTCTTTTTCTTGTCTGTGCTGGTGCCACTTCAGCGTTTTGAGGACGTTTAATTTGCTAATGGGCTTTGCGATTACTTTCGTGATGTTGGGAACGACTCGTGTGTGTTTGTGAAACCCAGTGTGGTTGGAGGATTGTTGAGTGGGGGTGGAGGGTCGTTCTGGGTCATGGAAGGGGTACAGGCTGGATTCATATCCGCCATGGTTTACAGCAGGAGGGAAGTATTGGATATCCGTGGGGATGCAAGCATTGTTTATTCTTTTGCAGAGATGACCCACTGTTCTAACTGCATGAAGTTGTATTGCGTGTTCGCTGTTGTTTCTGTGTAGTGTCAGGGTGGTGTGATGTGTGTGTGAAACCATCTGCAGGCGAGGGTGCTTCCATACTTTGGTTTGTGGAGGTGAAACGAGATGATGCGGGAGGAGACTAGAGAGGGCTAGAGAAAGTCCTGCTGCTTTGGATGCGCCACTGTTGGTCTTGAGGAGTTTCGAAGTGAAGCCTTTGTGAATGAACGTGACGTGACAGCCAACCATGAAATTGGTTAAGAATTTTGATTTAGTTATACGCTGGGAGTCGGTGATGAATGATACTGAAGCCAACCAGGATGTGTTGCGTGCAGTACAGTAGGGTTTGAACCCGTGTTGTGTGGGTAGGAATGAGATGTTTTCGTCGATTCCTTTGTGATTAAGTTTTTCAAGGAACTCGGATACATGATACCAATAATAATGAGGCAGTAGGACAAAGGGGAGTTAAATGTTTTAGGATGGGTATAACTAGGTTGGTTTCCAGATGTCTAAGGCTTTATTGTGACCCGGGGTGGTTGAAGATGTCTGTATAAGTGCCTGGGTTTCTGCTGGGCTAAACTATTTACTGTAAAATGTTGATTTGGTTCTTGATGGGTGGGGTGGTAACTGCAGTTTACTCGAGACTAGTTGCAGCATCTTTTCCTTGGTTTGTTGGGTAAAAGAAAAACAAATACAGTACAGTTCTTGAAGATCTGGGGTGTTAGCAAGAGAGATGGAACGAGCCTGGGAGGCGAGACTGGATGGCGGCTGGCCTGGGGTGTCGAAACAGCCTCACCTGGTGCTTCAATTGGGCTCGACTGACTTACACACTTGGCTCTCAATATAGTTGTAAGATCTATATACAATATTTTCTTACATATGTACATTTACCCTTTATACGTAACTGTTATTTACCAAAAACAATTTATATATCAGCCCTTTTTTCCTGCAATTTCAACAGACGCTGTACGATATTTCTTCGTGTTTCACCGTCTTAGTTACGAAGCTTCAGATGAGTGACAACAATACTTGTATATCAGGTAACTGTTTACTTTTCTTACGTCACTTTATCTATGGTTTTATTGACTTACCTGATGGGAAAAGGATTGTTGCTGTTATGTAGATTCCTGTGAATAGTCTTTCTGACGTTCGAAAAGAAGCAAGTTTAACTTTCACTGGAAAATTTGACCACATGGGAAGACATTTTTTACCAGCGTCAATGTTTTATTCCAATAATGTTCCAGAATGATGATTCAAACAATGAGTCTTACCTCTTTTGAAATACAAATTCATGAGTGTTTGCTTGCTTTGCTTTTTATTATAACTATTGGTAATTTAATAAGGTTTTATTATTTCTCTCATCAATTTATCGCGTAAAATGCATAATCAGTTCATTCCACTGGTTCATTCCACTACCAGGGTAATTAAGGTCGTCATCATCAAGTTATTGCCACCAACCTAAGGATTTTCAGCGCCTTCTTCAGGTATTAAGGATAATCCCAAAACCATATACACTCCCGCTATATATGTAGCCCTTGATTCGTTTTAAAGAATGTCATCATCTCAAACGCGATCATGTTTTCATTAACGTCCACTTTTATCAGTAATATGACGGATTTAATTCCTATCCCTCATCATTTTTGGATTGGATTGGATTAGAGAATTTAGGCTTATAAGCCAAGCACTGGGGTGTCTAAGGGTATACAGAGCTCTTCATCATTTCAGGTATCAGCACGGAAGCCATTCTATAATGACTTATGCCACACAAGCTTTTCTTAACGCATGCGCGTGGCCTGAGGCGACGCCTTCAGCAATTCATACTTTAGAAGCGGGAGGAAGGCTTTTGTGTGGCTAGGCTGCTCTGACCGTGTACGTTGCTGAGAACATTTAGCATCATAAAATCTAGTCAAGGTGAAAGGAACTGGTGGATATGTTGACCAGTGTCGGTAGATATGCACCAAGGAGAGTAAGGGACCTCTGTATATTGTTCTGGTTCCTTTGCTAGCAGGGTGGCTTGGATAGGCTTGTGAAGTTCGCTGGTCCATCTGGGCGTTCGGTAAGGTTGGCTGGTTTGGCTGTGTCATCCATTATACTTTCTACGTAGTACACACAGCACAACAACGATCTCTACACTTTCAGAGTGACGTAATATAACACAAGGACGAAGGAATCTGAGATCAAATGAACCTCCTCAAGTTAATAAGTGGTCATTCTGAGACCTACCATTCACTGGTGTAAAGGTTGCTATTATGCTGTGTGTACCACAAAGGTCTCCAAACCTTTGTTGGCTTTTTGCATTGGTTGTGAATGATCAACTTGCCTCAGAGAACAATTGTTGTAGCCATCGAAATTCGTGCGTAACTTTTGGTCGGAATTCAAGAAAAATATTTTTCACAGCTGTAATGTCTCCCACTGAACTACTTACTATCTTTAATGAATTTCAGATTTCCTTTTTTTCTTTTTTTATAACAGAAGTGAAACATGAATCTCGATTGCAACAAATTCTAATCTTTTGGACAAGTCGATTAATTTGCAAAATTCACCTATGCACAATCATTTATCTGAGGTCGACATTATTGTAAGTGGAACTGTTTCCGAGGTGTTTTAAAAGACGGTCCAGTAGAGACACAATCTTCTGCGACACATTTCAAATGGGCCACAGTTTCTTAGCAAGGTAGAAGCTAATGTTAAGAAATATCATGCCAGTTGTATAGCAGTGACTTGGATCTGGTCATGTATATAAGTTCCTATGTAATGATTGTGATCAACATGACTCAATATATTCTCATAATTATCAGATGATACAGACTAATGTTAAGCCTTATGTGTGCCAGTAGTATAGCAGCGACTTGAATCTGGTCATGTATACAAGTTCCTATGTAATGATTGTGATTATATGACTTAAAAAACTTATCAAGTATCATAAGAGACCGGTCATTAGAGTCTCATGTGCACTGCTTTAGCCATTGGATCTTGGGATTCTTGAAGGAACCTAAACAGAGAAGAAATATACTGGATCTTAGGGTTCTTGAAGGACCTTAAACAAAGGAGAAATAACACAAGAGACACATTGTTCACAACTTTATTGGTTCCATCCATCAAGTTCTTCACAGGTATCAACTGACAACAAAAATTAGCCAGACTTGGCTTATAAAACATATCAATAAAATCGAAAAACTGGGTGAGGGTTCCCTTGCAGGGCAGCGTCAGCGACGAAGACCATGGCTGCCGCTTCCGGCCCCTCAAGGTCCTGGCTGCTGGAGGAGGCCCAGAAGAACTCACCAGACACAAGAATACGTCTGATCGTGTTGCCGTGGCCTGCCTGCCAGCCCAACAATGTTGATAGCGGCCCGATACTATGATATTTAATTACAAAAATATATCATAATGATTGTTGGGCTGGTAGGAAGAGCACGGTCTCTAGGTTACATACATATCTAACGTCACACCGACAGAAAAGTACAGAGATAGTATCCACAGGGTTGTCATTTTTTAATCCTTTTTTTTTTAAAGATTGGGGGTGGGGGGTGGTGTGTGTCCTGTGGGGGGAGGGGGTGGGGGGAGCGCGAGATACACCGAGATGTTTTTCTCTCATACTCAAAAGAAATGATAATCGGTCAAAGATTCCTCAACGAAAACTCATGTCATAAGACCAAGCCACACACAGCAGTCATTTAGTTAAGGCTGTCTTTAAATTACAATATACATGAACTTGCATACACTACAATCAAAGCTAACAGCAGGTTGATTCCAGACACGTTCAAAAGGTATTAAGCGGCAAGGCAGCATCTCATTAACGACTGGATCCTAACATCATGAGGGTCAGTTGTATTTCAAACAAGAGGATCCCAAATAAACTCCTTGCGTCATCCTCGCTTCTGTCATCCAGTGGATCGGCCACGTTGAATAAGAACCCGGTATCACCCGCAATAAGATGAGGCGGGAAACCCGAAAATAAGCCAGAATAAGAGGCTTTTTCTTATCTTTTTTTAGAAATATTCCCTTAAAGATTAAAAAATATATATATATGTATATGTAAAATAACAGACAAATATAGTACGGAGAAAGTAAAGGTGTTTGCGGTCCGGTTGAAAATAGAAAGGTTCGAGTCAAATGGTTTATTTACACACCTGGATCACACGGGGGGGTAGGTAAGTACATACGGGGTATCTTATGTGAACATTCAGTACGAGCGCTAGGCCAGAGCAAACAACAAGAGCACAGTGAATGGCACGCTATAGCTTAGCCTATCTGAAACGAAAGGAAACGAAATACAACTAAAATTGACGAAAACAACAATTTCTCCTATCATCTGATCACAAATATATGCAATTTTTTTTTTTTAAATCATTTGATTACGAACTTCTTTACAGCCCACACACACACACAAACACACACACACACACACATTATTATTCCTCGGCAGCGATCTACTAGTAACCATCAGACATAGCAACAATACACATTTGTCTATTAGAATCTGAATACCTCTCGGAGGGTCACTATGTTAAACGCTACTTAACCTTATAGAATCTAATTTAGAAAGCATCTGAAACTGTACATAAACATTAGGGAGAGTTGGATGCTCCCCCTGTAAGCAGTAATCTTTACAGAACTGTATCTTGGGGTTTTTGTTTTTATATATGAACACGATGGAGCTCGCACACTGGCGTCGGCAGTCAACACACTAACCATAACATTCCAGACTTGTGCACAGTTATTGCATTAGTCATGCAGAGGACATCTAAGTAATACAGAACATTTGTAATATATTCATAGACAAGCGGAGAAAATGTAAACTGTGTCAATCTATTTTTTTATTTTAAAAAGACCTGAAGAAAGGTCGATTTATAAGTGATGATCGGATGGCAACAATGCTCAGCGCTGATTGGCCGCCTCAGAGTAGGCTCGATTTAGCCCAATCAGCGCCCAGTATTTCCTGTGCTGACTTACAATGGTCTTCGATCCTTCGAGATTCAGGTACGGACATTTCTGTTTCCTCAGTGTTAGGTTGGTTTCCATTGACAGCCAGTAAATTTAGAATTTCGTCAACACATACCTTCAGATAATTTCTAAACCTACTTCTCCAACCTACTATGACAGCTAATATAGTTGGCATCGATGAGGCTTTTTAGAAAAACTAGGTGTCTCATTCAAAAAACATCCTCTGCTGTACATTAAAAACCAAGAGGAAAAATATTTACATACAACGCATTTGACGCGACTGAAAACAAGAAGAATCTCAACTTCGCCTGACGTCCCACGACGTCTTCACTCACACACAGACACACACACACACAAGAAAAGAACGAATCAAGTTTAGCGGTTCCACACCAGACGAAAGCCACAAAGTGTTGCGCACGAACCTTACCTAATACTGTTGACTTCGCATGAAACTTAAGCTCTAGTAGATGGCCTTCGTAGCCTTCCAACCTCATCTTTCTCGACATTCGATCGACCGTGGCGACACTTGCACATTTGGCTTCCTCGGAAGGAAGGAAGGCCAACACAGGAGAAACTTATCCGCGGGTTGCCTTGATGCCGAACTGGTAAAACACCTTCAGTACGACGGTACAGCACCCTGAGCACGACGGTAAGACCCCCTGAGGACGACGGTACGACCCTTTGGGTATGACATCGTGGCCTTTGGTCTTGAGGTCAAAGGCCTCAACATCATTGCCAAGGATCGTCTCCTCCCTGTCCACAGGGAACCTTTCCCGTCCGTGCGGCAGAGGGTCAACAGAATGCTACGCTCACACTCCGGAGTCTTCGACAAAAGGCCCACCACAACAGAAGCTTGTAGCAGCAAACTGTGAACACAGATTCTTCCATCCTAAGATTAATGACCTACTACAAACAAGCAACAAGATCCTCTGAAGTTTCAACTTTTCTCTGGAAAGTTTCAACAATGATATGGTAGTTCATGGTTACAGAAACACCGAGACACGTTTTTCTTTCTTCTTCTGTTCCAAAAAAGTTTTGAATGTACGAAATACATCACGGGGGATGGACCTCCGGGCTTTAAGAACTTCAACAGTGTCAGCTGTACGATGAAGTGACGAGCCAAGAATGAAAAAAGAAAAGGCCATGAAATTACAGACACAAGCTATCACGTCACAGATCCAAGCTATGACGTCACAGATCCAAGCTCTGACGCCACAGATCCACGCCATGACGTCACATGAAAATAAAGAAAACCAAAATCGGCCAGAGAGGTTTGGCACTTCCTACTGACGCGATCCAAAACACCTTCCCACTTTGGTCTTATGATGCAGATGGCCAGGGAAGTCAGCTGACATGGTTGATGTCACAGTGCAGAGCCCTGAGGTCCTGATGTCTCCTGGAATCAACAGTTCCGTCCAAGATATTCTTCAAATACGAATAAAAGAGAGAGAGAGAGAGAGGCCTGGGCACGCCGTGAGGAGGAAACTCTGGCAGTCTTGGGCCCAAAGCCTCGCATATCAAAAAACGAGCAATTTCAACAAAGCTTCAAATATGCAACAACTTACTAAAGCTACGAAGGATGAAATGTGTGTGTGTGGAGCAGGTCACACCCAACCCAGGCGTTCCGAAGCGTGGGACAGAGCCCCAGGGGTGGAAACACACACACACACACGACACCAACGTGGAGAGACGTAGAGAGACACATATACGCCTTCAGAGTGGGAAGGCGTGGCAACACACGCGACAGTAATGTGAGGACCACATTGTACTACCCCAACTCTCACCTGATCCCTGACTACATTGTGGTATCTGAAGCAATGAGGGCGATTCCAGTCTATCAATTTCATGGGTTCTGAATCCAATATCTGATCAGCTTTGCTGTTTTTTTCTTCTTCTTCAGTTCATGTCTACCCCAGAGGAAAAATGGTCGAGGGTGATACATAACCTGCCTTCATCTCTCTACCGTAATCTAAATGGTGACTTGAGAGGACCAAGATGGCGCTAATGACAGGTACGTGCCAAAAGGAGGAGGAGCGACACGAACCCGTGTACTGGTGAATCTCTTCTCCCATTGCTGGGTGTGCTTCCTCAGGTTGGGACATGATGCTCCACAATTGCACTTACTCAAAATAGTTTTCTTGTATATATATATATATATATATATATATATATATATATATACCGCCTAAGTTACCTAGTAAGGAAAGTACCTAGTTAATGTTATTGGTCAACTTTTGTGGTAAATATATTCAAAAATATTTCTGAAGCTAAAGGATTTCAGAGAGAAGACACAAGTAC
>JAUUDZ010433501.1:0-13541 GCA_032361705.1 Panulirus versicolor
ATGACAAACTCTATATCATAGACTATATACCATAATGACAGTCTTACATACACTGATACAAAACAGATCAACTAAATCTTTTAGCGCATATGTCAATATTCCTTTCTGTTAAACTATCATGGGAGAGAATACAAATAAAGCAAAAAAAAAGTAGTTTGCTATTCAATGATTAATTCATAAAAGATACTGAAAAACAGCAAAACTGATAATCTCTGCAAGAAACAATGAAACTGAACTTTGCAACTTACATCTATCTATCTCTTATCCCTGATGCCTGTTCCCAACTGGAACTCCCTCAAGGGGGTGGCCACAGTGATAGCTTCCATAATCAGTGAACTCCAGTGTCACTTCTTAGCCTTCAGTGTCACACCCTTAACAGGCCAGTGGCAGGGACAACTCTAGTGCAGTGTTTGCAGAGGCTCCTACCTAATGTTCCTACCGACTACTACTACCTAATGCTCCAACCTAATGTTCCTACTCACTACTTCTACCTCATGTTACTACCTAATGCTTCTGGTGCTCAATGCAGGAAAATCTAGTCATGAAGAGTGAGCTGTGTGAGTTAAGTATTATGAATGACAAGGAGAGATTGTATATTTGTGGACAAAATGCTAACAGTCAACATGTTGGTGAAAAAAGAACTACCTCTGTCAGAGGAGTGCAACTTGACAACCGCTGAAGTGCAGGCTCACTATGCATGAATCACAAATCCTACTGCTACCCAGGTGGGTAGTAAATACCTTCCTGGTTGTTAGATGCCTACCAACTACTACCTACATATATGACTCATATGACCTATATGACTTAAATCAAGCACTAGTTATACATATTTTGATGCAAAATGGTTTGTATACAAACCAAACAACTGAATCAATAAACAATAGGTTCTATTATCATATATACCAGTTACATGTAATTCAAACGCAATTAGAAAGAGACAAATTTTGTTTTCTCCATGAACAGTTAACTGTTAACAAGGAACTGACCTGCCAGTGATTCTGTTTGGTGTGGGGGCTGAGTCATCCAGGAAAGAGCCATCAGCTGACAAATAACACAAATCACCCACTGACGACCTTCTCTTACTGGCCAAAAGCAAGTGAAAAGCATTAGATCAGCATAATCAGCACAACAATATAACTTAATTCAACCTCTTCAAGAGACAAACATACAACAGCTTGAATTTTATAGGCTAATCACAATATCATGTGACAAACTGCAGTTCTACAATTTGTTCTGCATGATTCAATGAAAAATGTTCTAAATGGACTCATACAATACTCCACAAACAACAAAGCAAAAATGTGAATGCCACGTGGGCACATATCACCACTATATGGTATAATGAGATTTTATAAATTTCAAATGCGCAATCCCACAAACATAATGTTACACAAGCTGAGAGAGAGAGAGAGAGAGAGAAATATTTCTGCATGTAATCACTAAAGCAAGTAAAGCATTGTACATTGTTAACTCAGATCATTAATTCATAATAATGAGAATATAAATAGCTGTGTGTGGTTAAGCTGGTAACCTATTTTACACAATAGATTTTGCCTATAAATATGGGCTAAATCGTTCAGTTCAGCAACAAATATGACCCCATGTAAACTGATAACGTAAAAAAAAAGGTCTAATGGGACAACTCTTGATTGTACTAAGTGTTCATTCTTGTTTTAATCAAACCCATGAAAAACTGACGACAATCTGTATGCAGCACATTAGAAGCAGCCTAATCAGTAATTTTCAATAACAGAAAAGTTATATAAATTTGAGGATTGGGATAGTTTTCAATAAAAAAGTTAACTGCACTTTTGAATAATCTAGCCTGAATGATGAGACATATCACAAGCATAGGCTGAATGTGATGTAATGGCTGCTTGCATGGCTCTCTTGAACTACTCATACAAATGCCTTCATCGTAAGATTCAAACAGAGTACCTATTTATTCACAGCACTACATAAAGAATATGTGGTATGGAAAATCTCTAAATATTAATCAGTGAATCAAATTTTAAGTGTTGTAAATCACTTTTTCAACTAAATCTTTATTTCACAATAATGAATCTTTCCATCTGTTTCCCGTATGTGGAAACTCTGCATATGATGACTCTTAAGAGGGGTTGATGCTTTGATGGGAATGAGGGGTTTTCTAAATTCAAGTCGAACTGCTTTGAAATGACAGGACTGCCTAACATGCATCATTTCAGCTCTGCTGACTGCAGAATATAGAACAGCAATACCTTGCAGGTGGAGCAGAGGGGAGTGTAGAGGCAGAGTCATCTTGAGCTAAATGTTGTACTGTCTCACGTAGCCGTTTACGTCGACGACTCCTTGAACCAGGTGTGCTTGGTGATGAAAACATATGACGGGGACTCACCAAGTTACTTAGATTCTGGAGGTAGGAAAAAAAGTTCATGAACTCAATGAAAAATGGGAGCTTTACTCAGAGAGCATATATACTACAAATATGATAAATTTCTATTTAGGAAAGCTGTATAAGATAAAATAAGGTAAAGAATGAAAGAACATATAGAATATTTTACCATTTCTTCAAAAAGATGTAGCTTTTCATTTGGGCACGCCTCCATCTGAATAGATGTCCAAAACCATTCAGCTTTGACAACATGTGCTCGTGCTGGACAATCAGGAGGCTTCTCTGTGACAGTCTGATCTTCTAACACCTACAGAAGATTTGCAAGTAAAGTATACTGTTCATATACAAAATGAATTGGGAAAAAAAAAAATCACATTTCACTGCAATTAAAGATTACAGTAAGAAAGTTATACATATTCAAAACACTATGATACATGGTAACTGTATGAAATTACTAGTAAAAACAAAAATACCACTTATGAAATGAACATGTGCATCTATTTATCATTTTGATCTCAAGTCCCGTTTACAAGGGTAAAAAAAGCAAAGTTTTGCAGAACTAGTCCCCCTAACTCCAATTTCAGAGGCTAGTAAAGTGCAGGCTTACCAAATTCTCTGGCAGTAAAGACACAGAGTGATTTAAGGATCTACATGGACAGTGAATGACTGTCATACCACTTACACCTGAAAAATTCCAGGGTGGGATCAAATCCAAATCATGACATAAATGATTAAGATTCTTGATAATGTAAAATACATCAGCTTTTACTCAACTGAAGTCACCATGTCATGGCTGTTGGAACCCACCTCCCTCAAAATTCTTGGAACACAAATGTCAATGGGATGGTGGTCATCAGTTAAAAGAAAAGTTTCCATTGGAGTGTGTAAAGTGAGATGGAGAACAAAAACCCTGGTAAAATGCCCATAGGACACCATCCTGGAAAGGCATGGTATTTCATATTTCAAAAGCATGAAAAGCCTTGACAACAGACAAACATGAAGAAGGATGGTTAGAGAAAAACTATCTCGAGAGAGAGAGAGAGTCATCTTTTTGCACACTATAGCCCATCTGCCCCAATGCTATACTAGGTCAATCCCTAACATGTTTGAGGAAAGCAAAAGACTTCTATTGCTGATCTCATTCCAGGAAAGAGTCCCTAAGAAAGGCTAAGGTGTAGGTGCTAATGTTCCCAAAATCATGGACAATGATATACAGGCCATGTTGGGCTAACAAAACAATTCTCTTAGTTCAAGAGAATCTCCCATAATTTGCTGCTTTACTATCCAGGGATTTGCTGTACTGCTCTCATATCTGGGGTGGTTCTAGCTTTGCATCATCACTTGGCAGATTTGAGTCGAATGCAGTCAGACATAAACTCTCCCAGGATAACTTCAAAATTTGACCTGCTTACCCTACGCCATAATGTTGATTCACTTTCTTCTCACACATTAATTTGGTTCTTGCTTCCAAGAGCTGGCCACTTGTGTGTCCCTACTGTCAGGTGGGTCACGCAATACCTAGCGAGCTGCTTAGTCACTTGATTACTATGATCATGTTAGAAACTCAAGGGTGGGCCATTTTGATAACCGTTTCTTTTTGTACGCCTCAAAGCTTTGGAACTCTCTACCCTCTCATGTTTTTCTCAATAACAATGACGTAACCCATTTCAAGACAGATTTTTCTTCCGCCAAAATATGTAAATGCTTTCCCTTGTCTCTTCTTAATCCCTTTCATTAACATTCTTATATTTCAATTACAGCTCAGCATTGATACTGATTTTTGATTGTGACTGGAGTCTCCAACATATAAAAAAGTAAAAAAAGCACAGACCTGATCCATGTCCCTCCATTCACCCATTTCTAAAATACCTCTCATCATACAGCATGGCAACTCATACAAAATTACAATAATACTCCATCAATCCTTTATATTTCCACAAATTTTTCTACCTTGCTTTCTCATATCTTACTCGCTTGAAATTTTCTGTCAAGTTTGTCCAACAAACTATGTTCAACATGATTATAATCAATAAAGCCTCACATTTCCTGACAGAGGAAAATCGATTCACAGGTTTCTGAATGTCACAACAACAAAAAATAAAACCCTTAATCAAAATTATGCTTGTCATAAATTAGCTGGTAAAACAGCAAGACCTCCACCTCTTATATCCATACTGTAAAGTCATAGTACTGATACTGTTGTAGATATTTTCACAGACAACACTTAAACATTGGCGCACACAACTGGAGAAATATAACGCTATCAAAAGGAAGAGTTTTCTCTTTATAGATTTACTCTTTTAGCAATATCAACCTTAGCTTTGCTGACATATACAAAAATATTATACAATGCATTCAAGCATAATAGTCAATCTAATTCTGAAAATCTGGAAAACCATACTTTCCAATTCAATGAATTACCACAAAACCTGAGAATGGATAGACTTTCAACCACTACTACTGCAACCCAATTTTCTTTTCATTTTTCCTTCTTTTCCATTACCTTACTTCCTTGTTTTAAAATTTATGGTAAAACCAATTCCTGTCAAATTTGTTTTCTTATAATAATTCTAGCTATACAAAGTTTTTATCTGATCAATTTCTAGATCAATCCTTTAGGTAAAAAAAGTCATAAATTTAAGAAGTTCCAAAACCAAGGCCTGAGGACAATTAACCTAATAACTGTCACACACATATGTACATGACTACTTTGAAAATAAAAACTGAGAATGTACTTCAACTTATACATACCACATGAGTTGCCTGCTGGTCATCAAGAGTGGTGAGTATTCCCCCATTCTGTTCAACCAGATCCTCCATTTGCCCCTGTTCCTCAGCTGGGAAGCCCACTAAGACAATACGGAGATTCTGGAACACCTTTAATTTGTACTTGGCCTGAGGAGATACAAAACAGGAAAGATGAAATATAAGATGTAGTTATCTAAATACCTTCCCTTTTCATATACTGCTGATAATGTTTTTTTTTCTGTACACAATATATTCTCCAATCCTAGTGATGAAGTGTACAGATCCACATCCTATGCTATCATGTACAGTGCACTAAAAACAGTCTATCAACTAAAGCATTCACAGACAAATCCATGGTGTACTTTTATAAGCTTCATAAATCCTGGTACAGCTCACTGCCAGCATGCCACCCCTACGCAATACATCAATCCCATTCATTCTAACCTATGCATACCTCTCAAACTACTGAATTGTCACACCCTAATATCCTAAAGCCTTTTCCCCTCTAGCCTTTCAGTTCCTTCTTGATCTTCCCCCCCATCCCCATTTCTAACACACAGATCTTCTCAGTCAATCTTTTATCACCCATTCCTTCCATAAGTCCAAACTACTTCAGCGTGCTCTGGCCAACTTCCTCAACCAGACTGCTCTTACAACCACACCTCTATTTCATACTATCATTCCTTACATAATCAACCCTCATCACACCAAAATTTGCCCTCAAACATTTAACTTCCAACACATCATCCTCTTCTGTTCTTTTGCATTCAGGGCCTATTCTGAAAACTTATGGGTTGTGATTAGGTCACTCATTGCTCTTCTCTCTTGCAAGGTGAGCAAATATAAAGCCTCTTGCCTATCTGCGTAACTCGTTCCTCCATATTCTGGTACCATTTTTTCTGCTCTCCTTTGCATTTTCTCTACAATGCTACATGCTATTTCTGCTTTAGGTGCAGTGACCAACTTTAATAGCATATTCTAGTTTTAGCCTAATGTACATGACAAGCAGCTTGTTCAATATTTCATTATCCACTAACTTGAATGCTATTCTAATAATTGCTAGCAGGTGACTTTATTAACTATCCTCTAAAGGCGGGATTCTGGCAACAGGTTAAGGTCAATCTTGAATCCCAAACCTTTCTCACACACATATTCCTGCTAGATCATAATCATACTGAAGACATCTTTTACTGTGACTCATCCTCATTACCTTACATTTACTCATGTTGAACCTAATCAACCATGTATCAGACCAACTTTGGATTTTGTTTAGATACTCTTAAAAGGTGATGCAACCCTCCATGTCTTTCACTTCCCTCATGATCTTTTCATCTGCAAACATATTCAGATACACATTCATATCTGTCAAATCATTCACATATATCACAAAGAGTAATGGTTCCAGCAAAGAAACCTATGGCACTGTTAGTGATCCCAACCCATTTTGAAAAAGGGTGTGTGTAAGTTGGGGAATGGGATAAGAATATTGGACATATTCCATGTGTCTCTATGCTATGTTATGTTTAATCCCAAGCACCAGCCAAGCTCATCTTGACCAAGACCCTAAGTATCCCTATTACTGCCAAATATGATTAATAAGTAACTCTTTTAATACTTAACTACATAACAGACTATTATAAACAATGCACTGAAAAGCAAGAGAACAACACATCTTATCTTCTTTATATTTTCATCAAAATAAGAAAACTTTGCATAATCAAAAATAGCAATATATTTTCTTAATGTAAGTTGTATGGAAGAGTGTTGATTGAAAGGAGAGTAACATCAACAGAGTATCAGAGTGAAGAACAATGTGGTTTCAAAAGTGGCATAGGATGTGTGGATCAGGTGTTTGCTTTGATGAATTATGTGTGAAAAATACTTGGGTTCACAGGATATGTATGTAGCATTTATGCTTTATGGATCTGAAGAAAGGATATGACAGGGAAGATAGAGATGCTTTGAGGAAGATGCTATTACTATATGGTTTGGGAGGGAAGCTATTGGGAGCATTAAGTTTTTAACAGAGAGCAAGGTACGTATACCAATAATAAGAAAGGATGATGAGTAATTTACGGCAACAAGTGTGATATCAACATGGCTGTTTAATCTATTTGTGGTTGGAGTGGTGAAAGATGTGAATACAAGGGCCTCGGAGAGCAGCAGGTATGCAGCCTGCTAGGGGTGGGGGGTTAGTTAGTGGCTGGTTGCTGATAATATGACACCAATGGCAGATTCAAGTGGGAAACTGCAAAAGTCTGGGTTCAGAAGTGTGTGTGAAAGGAAAAAAATGAGAGTAAATGTAAATAAAAGCAAGCTTATTACAAGTTTAGAAGTGAAAAGAGACAGGTTAATTGGAGCAAGAGTTTGAAGAGAACATGGAGGAAGTGGAGTGTTTTAAATACCTGGAAACGGATATCATAGCAAATGGAATCATGGAAGCTGAAGTGAGCCATAGGGTGGGTAAAGGGACAAAGGTCTTGGGTGCATTGACGAATGTGTCCAAAGAGAGGTGAATGTCTTTAAGAGCAAAGATAAGCATGCTTAATGATATGGTATAGGAGTCCCACCAGAGCTGTATGGATGCAAAATGTGGTCCTACAACAAGAAAGTAAAGGATGGGGTGAATATGCCGGAAATTAAATGATTGAGAACAATATGTGGTGTGAGGAGGGATAATCGAATAAGAAATAAAAGGGTGGGAGAGAGGTACAGTAGTAAGAATATGTATGAAAAAGCTGAAGAGGATGTGCTGAAATGGTCTATACTACATATGGATAGGATAAGTGAGGAATAAATTACTAAAATGATATATATATGTCAGAAGTGGTAGGGAGAAGCAAAATGGGGAAACCCAAGTTGAAGGTGAAAAATACTTTAAAGAATCAATGCCTGAACAGGAGGGTGTGAAGTGAATTGAAGCAATGGGCTGAACCAGGGTATATGAGGCAGCCAGGGAGAAAACCTTGATTGGTGTGTGGGGACTGATTGTAGATAGAGGTTTCTAGTCTTGGTGCTAACTCGTTTATGTGGAAAATGGTGAACATGAATGAAAAAATCAAACTCTGTTATAAACTACACTTACCATGGCTTCTGTGTCTGCTCTTGCCATGGCTTCATCACGATGAGCCCATGCAGCATGAACCCAGTCTTCCCCCATTACAGGAATACTGAAGGTAATTGCATACTGATATTTTTCGCCTGTGGAGGAGTATGCCAGGAGGTGCGTAACATTCTCCTTAATCTCATTCTTCACACTACCACCCATGTAGTGGACTAATTTAAGTAATCTTGACTGTAAAATAAAATAAGAATTACACACACTGTTCATGGAAAGAGGAAAAAGGTAATGTATCAAAGCTTGAGATACATTAGGAGAGTGGAGATAGACAGACAACATTTTATGGATGTGAGGCATGGGCTGTAGATAAGGCTGTGCAAAAGAAAGGGAACGTACTGGAAATAAAATGCTCGAGGACAATAAGTGACATGAGGTGGTTTGATTAAGTAATGAAAGGGCAAGAGAGATGAATGGTTATGACAAGAGTGTGACTGAGAGAGCTGAAGAGGATGTGATGAACTGGTTTGGACATATGGGGAGAGTGAGTGAGGAAAGTTGCCAAAGAGGATAAATGTGTCAGAAGTGGAGGGAACAAGAACAGCGAGACCAAACTGGAGATGAAAGGATGGAGTGAAAAAGATTTGGGCCATAAGGGCTTAAATACACAGTAAGGTGAAAGTCGTGCACAGGACAGAGCGAATTGGAACAACGTGTTATACTAGGGTCCACATGCAGTCAGTGGACTGAACTAGGGCATGTGAAGTGTCCAAGGTAAATCATGGAATGTTCTTTAAGGTCTGGTTGTGGTTTCAGTGCATTACACGACAGCTAGAGAATGGATCTGAGTGGATGGAGCCTATCACTGTCTGTTCCTGATGCTGCCTCGCTAATGTGGGAAATGGAGATCAAGCGTGAAAGAGTAAAACAAAAAGTAAATAATTCAATGCTTACCTATGGGAGGAAAGGTGGTGATGACATTCAGAGTTGAAGAAAGGCCAAGAAAATGATGTTTGAGTAAAGGATTTAATGAAGCCCCCCCCTCAAGTAAATAAATTCCAACCAATAGAATAAGTCTGCTATCAAAACTTAATTCTAAAGCATTTTCTGCTTCTTCGTTTTTTATTCCATAGCTTCCTTCTAGTTGGCAAGTGTGGAAGCCAATGATGGAACAACTTCAGCAACTTCTCTTGTCCTGTCAACACTGGAGAGAGCAGGGTTCTGACTTCCTGCCTACCCTCTTCTCTCCATAAATGATCATTCTTTAACCTCTAACCCTATACACTCTTACACTGATTTTTCCACTCAACATTTTTAAACCAACTTCCTTTCCCTTCTTGACTCCAAAACTCTCTTTTTCTGGCAATAAACATATTTCCTCACAGAATTCAGACCTGTGCATCATCTCAGAATGAGGAGTAACAGATTAATTCACCTGTACAGAAACATAATTTCTACTTATATCTCCCCAATTTTCAGTTTTACTAAGTTTCAAAACACTACAATTCAACCTTACAAAAACATAAATATGTTGGGCACGACCAGATCCTCTACTATATCCTGGATATGCTACATGAACATAAAACCTATCTATATATGTATCTGATGCGTGTTCCCCTTGGAAACTCCCTCAAGGGGGTGGCTACAGCAAATCTTCATAATTGTTGAACTACAGTTGAACATAAAACCTCTTCCCTAAAGTTTAGGAGTGTTGTGTAAACATTGTAATTTCTATTTCTTGTAAGAAGCTATTCCATATCTGCAAGTGCTTATTTGCCCCAGTACTGGTTGCATATGTAGCTAGGGTGGCTCTTCCTCTGCCTCTCTCAGCCAGAATGTAATTAAAAGGCTTAAACTTTATTTAACTCTCCTGTTAATGTCAACATTCCTTTCCATCTACCACAATGTTGCTGCCTTTTCTCTGTTCTACCAGTATTATTTTGGCCTCTGCTCTTGCAAGCTTCAGCAAGGCAGTGCTAGGAAAACAGACAAAAAAATAAGGCCACATTCACTTACGCTCAGTCACTAGCTGTCATGTGTATGTATGCATCTATCAATATTTCTCATGTCTATTCCCAATGGGAACTCTCATCAAGTAGGGGCAGTCATAACTAAAGTCTCCATCTATCCCTATCCTTACATGCCTCTCTCACATACACCATTCCATGCATTCTTCCCCAGTTCTCTCCCTTCTGTACTCTTCTATTCAATATCCCCATGTCACAGGTGGTCTTTCTCTCACACCACCCCTTTTAATTATGCTATCACACACACTCCTTGCAAACTCCATCTTGCATTCTTTCAACATGCCAAAACCACCTCAAAGTATTTTGATTCTCCCACTCCACAATTCATTCCCTTTGCATTCCCTGCCATAACAACTCTCTCATACACCCCCTCTCTACTTTCTTCATTTCATCTAGTCTTACCACATCTCCCTCATTAACTCCATTCCACAGCCTGGATTCTTGACCTTTGTATGTAAGGTACAGGAAAAAGATACTTACAACTTCTGCCTTTTTTCTGAATCCTGTAAAGACTAGGATTACATCTTTCATGACTTGACAGAAGACAGGGCGCCGAGTGTAAGTCAATATGCCACTTTCAGAATATTCAAGTAGTGCTGGTTTTCCTAATAATCTGTCAATAAAATATGAAGACAATATTCATACCAAAACCTTATACCCTACATAAACTAGTAATGTACGTATTTTACTAACCTATTGTAGATATAGAGATTAACTCAATTCAGTTTTCTACTATGAGGGATCTCCATGTTCACTAATTCTCTTCAGACTCCCAATGTGCTCTGAGCAGTTGAATGCAATGGCAGTGGTATTTATATACTTAAGGTGAGTGAATATAAATTTAGGCATACAACCCAGTGTAACAATAAATTGCTTTATGGAAGCTTTACATAGTATCTCTGATAAAAACAAAAAATCAGACATGGCTATGCCCCAAGTAACCCATTTGTCACTTCTAAATGACCAATCACCCATTAAAAATTATTAGTCCAATATAGGTCCTTGTCAGGTATTCTATTTCAAGTTTACAAGTGACATGAAAAACACCTTGAGATCACATAAAATTATGAAAACTGCAGTTTTTCAAAAAAGTTACAAATCATACCAAAAATTAGTTTCAACTCAACTGAAATACAAAGGGATGATAAAAATATCAAGCTTCAAGTATTCTACATATTCTACAAACACAAAATTTCCTAGTGCAAGCGCTGTTAAAGGTCAATGACTTTTTGGCACAGTTTATTCAGCTATAAAACTGAAATCAATTCAATAAAATCAAATACAATTGCTTTAAATCTAATATCAAGATCAAACATGGATCTTAGCTCCCCTGGACTCCTAGTACCGAAGAAACTTCAAAATCTTTTATTCTCCAACTACTCTGGCAGCAATCAATTTGTAATGACCACATAAGAAAAATACAAATATTCATCTGTCAATTAAGCAGTCATTCAGAGCTAGTTAAAAATGATGAATGGCTGAATTTCTTAAATATCAAGACTATAAGTAGCCCAATGAAATATGTATCATTCATTCACATCTTACAAACAGGGAAAAACATACCTGGCTCCTGTTTTATTTAGCTCTTCAAACTCTTGGCTCTCAAAATCAGCCAAAATAAAATATGTGCAGTAACTAACATCTGACACATATTCTAATCCTGTTTCAGACGTCACGATAGGAACATTAAATTTCTGGAAAAAAAATTAAAACACAATTAACAGTAAATAATGAAAATCTGTCAAAATGTCTATTTCTTTTCATAGATGAAAACATAGTTCAGAAGAGTGATCTAAACCGATAAGAAGCAGTCAGTCATCATGTCGAAGAGATATGGTCATGATTAAAGTTTATCAATAGTGTTTTGACACAAGGTAAAAAGGAACAAGCACTGTGGAGGGCCCTAAGGAAGGTGAAAGCTCAAAGTACTTGATTACTGAAGTCAAGGACAGTCAGTAGGAAGGTACATGCATAAAGCAATAAGCACAAAGCTTCTGCATTCTGCATTAGTCATCCTTCTGAACAGCATTAAACTTTATAGTACACTATCACTACTGAACACAGCACATTACTAATGTCACTGTAGTGCAAGTTACTGAGGAGGCAAGTCTTGCATTCCATCTTTTGTACAAATTGATGTCAATGTGCAAGGGGGGTAAAAAAAAAATCTATGGTGTGGCTCAGGAGTATCACTCACAGGTAAAAGACTTGGTTAAGGGATAGAGTTGCCCTTTTTAGATGTATACAATGCTTTGAAGACTGGTTAAACAAGTCTTGAAAATCATTAGCTCCAAGAAGTTGTTTTTTCTTAACTTAATTTTTTCTGGATATAATACACACATATCATTTCTTGCTGGGTGATAAAATTCCTTTGCTCCAAAAACCATAGGTGTCATCATATGACCCAAGGCGACTTTGCATGGTTCTTCACTGTCCTCATGACTGTCTTCACTGGGGTGAATAACCATGCTGATAATCTCTTTCTTGGTCTTCTGGGAGACTATAAGGGATTCATTGTCCAAATTCATCCACATCAAAACATCATCTTTGGACAAATCTCAAGTAAACTCACAATTAAGACACTTATCATACTATAAAAATTCTGCTGTTTGCATCCTTTCACTCAAAACTCTGAAAGTTTCAAAGTTGTTGTTAATGTTCTTGGGGGTCAGTGGTATGTGGTTTTTTTCTGTGAAGACTGTCACTAACTTCCCTGTAAATGCAAGTAAATAAATGCTATACTTGATGTTGAACCCTTTCTTGAATTGGTCCAATGCACATACAAATGTATCAAAATTAAACACATTTCATGCCTTGACACAAATCATCCTGACTCATGGATGGCATATCTAAAATAGCTGGTAGGCAGCCAACGACCAGGGAGGTATATTGCCGTACTAGTACTACCCACCTGAGTATCAGGAGGGTCAGAGATAGCTGCATAGTGAGCCAGCACTTCTTCACTGGTTATCAAGCTGCACTACTCTGACCCAGGTAGATGTCTTTTGTTTCTGCCTCACCTATGCATGAACTGTGGCATTCTGTTCACATACATACAAAATCTATCTCCCTGTCACTCACAACACTTGATCGCTTAACTCACATATCTCATTCTTCGTAACTCTTGATTTCCTGTGGTGAGTACTATGTGCTGGCTCTGCATTATGGCAAAATGGTAGGAGCAATAGACAGAAGTAGTAGGTAGACAGATTAGGTAGTAGTAGTAGGTAGGAACATTAGGTAGAAGTAGTCAGCACAAACATTAGGTAGGTGCCTCTGCAAACACTGCGCTAGACTGGCCTTCTACCAGTGGCCTGTTAAGGGTGAGGCATTA
>JAUUDZ010433512.1:0-13540 GCA_032361705.1 Panulirus versicolor
TCCTCCTCCTCCTTCACTTCTTGTCCTTCCTCCTCCTCCTCCTCCTCTTCCTCCTTCACTTCTTGTCCTCCTCCTCCTCCTCCTCCTCCTCCTCCTCCTCCTCCTCTTCCTCCTTCACTTCTTGTCCTTCTCCTCCTCCTCCTCCTCCTCCTTCTCCTCCCCCTCCTCTTCCTCCTTCACATTTTGTCCTTCTTCTCCTCCTCCTCCTCCTCCTCTTCTTCTTTCTTCACAGTATTTAGCGTGGGTGTCGCAGCTTTTAATACGTTGGTGAGCAATAAGTATTTACTCATGATTATTAAACCTCAGGTGAAAATGATTCGTCCAGAGATACTCTCATCTGTTGAAGCTGGTTCATTTCTACATCAGTGCAGGTATCACTGATTCATTCACGCAAGCTGGTGACACTAATTCATTCATAACCCCATGATAACAGCTTCATTCTGAAGCATCAGTTAAAGTGATTGTAATTCATTCATGAATATTAATGTGTCTGGCATTGATTCATCCTTCCATCGACTCAACACTGATTCATTCATCCAGACTAGTGACACTGGTTCATTCATATACCCTTATGACACTTTCATTCCTAGATATCAGTTAAGACGACGGTGGTTCATTCACATAGGTGAACTTTAAATCCTATATATCAGCTCAGATGACACTACATTCATTCATAAGGTCATCCATAAGCTTCTCATGACTGGTTCATTCTCATTTATTAATTAAGATGTTGGTGATCCATTCATAGGTATTAATGTTTGTGTTCTGTCTGCCCTCACAGCACGCTGCGGGCCCCCAGCCAGCCCAGCGCGGGGAGAGAAGGCCCTCAGCCCCCGTCCTTCACTCCGGCACCAAGTTCAGACACGGACTCCTTCAGCTGATGATCCACACCATCGACCCGCTGCACGATGGTGAGTCCAGGCTCACTGCCCTTGGTGCTGCTGCTCCTGCTGCTGCTGTTGCTGCTCCTCCTGCTGCTACTGCTCCTGCTGACGGCGGCGGCGGCGGTGGAGGTGATAGTGAGGCCTGTTCGTCGCTAGGCTGGGAGTGGAGAGGAGAGGCGGGAGAGTCATGAGTGTCAGTGGGTGGGTGGGAGAGGGTGCTTTTTTTATTTTTCCAAGGGCAGTCAGTCCACAACAGGGAGCTAAATTTTTTAGTGGGCCATAAGTCTAGGGGTAGGTGGTTCGATCTGAGGGGAGACTCTTCAATCTGTGGGAGGACTTTCTTCGCTCCTTCCTGCATGGTGAGGTGCCTTTATGTGTGAGGTGGTGCTCTCCGCGTTTGGCGAGGCTCGTCAATCTCTCGAGTGTGAATTTCAATCTTGCTGAGGGTGCTCTCGGTAGAAGTAAAGTGCCTTCAATTCCAGGAAGATGTCCTTCTTTCAAGACCTGGTCTTTTTTTTATCTCAGTAAGTTAGAATCTTTTGTACAGAGCACATCAGCACCTCCCTACTATAGAACACATCGTCGGCACTCGCCTGTTATAGAAATAAGGCACATTTTCAGGATATTTTTTTTGGCTCTGATTTTTTCAAATTTCATTCAGCCAGACGTTTTTCTCGTATGTTTGTACTTGGTAAGTGTTTACATCCCACGTTGGTTTTAACGTCTTAAATCTTTTTTTTTTTTTAGCTCATTTTTATACAACAGCTGACGTTCTCTCTAACCCTCCCAGTCGTGGCTGCGTGATGCTGGTGTCTGGCAAACCAACTGTTTTCTGGTACTTTGTACCATATTATACAGGCAGGGATCCCCTGGTGACGGGGTTTTCAAGTTATTCCTTTGGCCTCGAGTGTGTCGGGAAGGAGAGGTGCTGGTCGACCTTTAAATCGTTAGTAACACTGAGAAACACAGTATAGATACGTGACGACAAACAGACAAACACAGAATTAAACGCAGGCTGGCGTGTATGCAGTAGTACAAACGCAGACATAAACAGAATCACCTGGAGAAAGAAGTGGTTGACAAGAATATAAACAAACTCACACATGTTAGATATACAGAGAGGGGTAAACAAATGTAAGATAGCTCAGGAATAGTTGACAGTAAACATATATAGAAATATGAACACAGCTACTAATGGACCTTAACACGTATGTGATATAAACATCGACATAAATACAGATACATACAGAACATCACAGATACAAACAGTTATAAAGTTGTACATAAATACACAGACATGGACCCTGTAACAGAAGCAAAGACTAAGACATGACAATACAAAGACATGAATACAGACACGTCATCGCAGAAGGACATGACTATAAGTAAACTTTGGGATTATCACAAATACACGAATAAACACATGAACAGAAAGACAGGATATCTTATACTGTGAGCAAACCAGCATACAAACCATAAACAAGACGAGCCGAGCCAATTTTGCTCAACTTTCCTTTGCATAAAACAAAGTACTCAAACTTTTCAAACTCAAACTACTTTAAAAACCTGCTCGAGTTGCTAGACGCTGTCTGTCCATTCCCAGCGCCTTTCTTCCCTTCTTGCACCGCTCGCCTTCTTCTTCTGTTCTCCTAATACTTACATTCACATTAACACAGCCATATTGTCCAGGCTTTTCACATAACCCCATAACATCTAGCGTATGGCAGATTTAACTCAGTCCGACAGAATCCCTGAATTTTAGTCCTACGGGTACGATACCTTCTCACAGTACAGCAGTTTAAATCCCTAGGTACGATAACTCACGTTATGATCTTCCCTTAGATGGCAACTTTGGTCCTTTGAGTCTGAAAACTCACCCTCTTGGTCATAACGCTGACCCTTAGGTTATTAACACAGCACGAATGGCATGTTGAGGTAATCCATGTCGTGCTTCGCCACTTCACAACCATCAGGGAGACTCATGTTTACGACGAGTTAAGTTACAAAAGACTGGTCTGGCTGACAACGGTCACGGCAACGCGGAACATAATCGTATGTCCACCAGATATATTTGTTTTGAATCTCTTGGGTATAAATGAGGTCACTAAAGACCTCACCCCTTCGAGGAGAGAGGAAACTAGGAAGTGAGAGGCAAGAGGACAAGGGAAGGGGGGCAGTAAGTTGAGGAGGGGCAGAGTTGAAGCTTGAGGAGATAGGAGAGGAGGTAACAGTAGGCATCTTTGGAAAGTTGGGGAAGAACTGTAGTCCAGAAGTAGGTGAAGAGTGTTGGTGTCTAAAGGATGTGTACATTGATATGATGGACTAGGGTTACGGTGAGGGGTTCCAGTGTTCCATACAGGTTAAGGAATGTGGGCTGTCCCTTTGGAACCTCCAAGAAATCCATTTGAGACGTGGCGTAATCGCCTTTCGCATGGCCCAATGACTGTATCCATCCTGGCCGATGAGCTACCTGCATGCTGCAGTCTGGGAGCCACGCCCATGGCTGACGCGCTTGTCCGGCACGAGGAAGCGATCCCCGGACATAGCTACAGAAGGCGAGGCTGCTGCGCGCTCTGCCACCCAGACGGGTGGGCCCTACCTAGTATTGCCACACAGCGAACATAAAATTGCCTCTGCTTCATTTATTTAAGTATTCATATTTATGCACGATTTAGGCCTTATTCCTTATCGCTTCTCTTATGCATTTCTGCGAAATAAATATATAACTTTACATCATGAATGCTGCTGCACGAGTATAAGCGAAGAAATGTCTCCAGAACAAAGGAAGAACAGTGTCTGCATGCGTGGTCAGTATGATGTATACATAGCTAACCTGTCTGTACTCAGTGTTCATCGTTACTCAGACAATCACTAAGATGGTAGTGTTGGGATTGATATTTGTATCTCATTTGTTATGTGAGAGAGTGTACCGAGTTCTCACGGCATTTTCTCATCAACGAAATTAGTCTTCATAGAACTTAGGTATTATACGATTGTTTGCCTCGAGGAACCTTCATTGTTCCAGTAAGGATGTGGCAGTTTATCAAAACATGTAGGAGCGGTGGGCAAAATGCGTCAATCGTTAATTCATAAGATATACAAGAACAGCTCTTGAGCACGACGGTACGACTTTTGGGTGTGAGGACTTGACGTTTGATCTGTGCTTTAAAGGGTAAGTCAAGGAGAGGCCTTCATGCTCAAGGGCCATACCATTGCACTAAAGGGTTGGGATGAAAAGGCTGGACATATAACTTGCACATTACCCAGAAAAAGGTATCATCAGGCTAGTTAGTAAAGCTGTTTGTAGTTAACGTCACATCACGAAACAGTCTACGAAACAGATTTCCAGAATTAAAGGCAATGGTAATGAAAAAAAGTTATGATTAGTTTCCCTGAAACTGGGTTGGATATTAAGAAATATTTATTTTGCAAACAAAGCAGGCATCGGTGTCTTGCTGTTCGTTGATCTTAATCCCGTACTGAAAAATGCATTATCTGTTAAAAAAATAATGACCCCTTCTCAGTAGAGATTAAAGACTTCAGAAAATTACACATCAAAGGTATACTTTATCACCAGTCAGCAGAAATCATTGATGACAATGATTCCATCACCATTGGAGACACTTTATCATACCACGAGCGTAGTGGCGAGACTACCTTTCCAGTAGCTTAGGACATGAATTCTTCATGGACTAGCTTGATGCTGCTGGAATACAATTCACTGAGAGACCTACTCGTGAGGTAAATGTATTAGACTTAGTTCTAGCCAGGTATCATGTTGGTCATGTCATGGTTGGAGAACGAGTCACTAGCAAGAGAAGTTCAAAGCAACAGCACAGTTATGTTCAGTGGTGTATTAAGGGGCGGTGTCGGGGCTAGAGCCTAGAAACGGGTCTGGAAATGAGAAAATCCAGTTTTCCTTAAATTATCCCAGGGACCAGAAGCCTCCGAGGTCTCTGAAAGTGAGAAGACTCGACTTTCCTTATATTATCCCAGCCCCCGAGAGCCAGGGGGCAGCCCTGAAAATGAGAACCTGTCTTTCTTTAAATTAATCCAGAACTCGACGGTTTAGGTGTCCTGGAAACGTGGAGATCCGACTCTGCTTAAATTATCTTACTTTATGATTACATTGAAATTACCAAAAATATAGAAATATTTGAATATTGTACAGTTTTATTTAGATAGAATTATATTATATATACTATCCGTGGTTTAATTACATTTTGTCAAAGATCTGCCGAGGAGTGAAGGGATAGCAAGAACAGTTTAGACCTCAGGGCCTCCAAGTCCTTAATGCATTTGATAATAGACTGGACAAGTAGGAGTCTCCACTCCATAACCGACGTTATTTGCACCTCCCTGGCTAAAAGAGTACACAAGCATTTCTCCGTAATTGTCTCTCTGCTTCTCCAATCTGTTCACACGAAACTATGTGATTCTGATGACTTCTGTAATCAGAAGAAGCCTCGAAAGTACTCAGCGGGACCTTCATTGTTTGCGTTCGTGTGTACACTTCGGTATTTAGTGGTGCAGCGGTTGGTGTTACTGATGGCTACGTATTAAGGGGCCATTCTGGGGTCGAGTCCATATAGGTTCGAATCCAGGCCGCGACAGTTGGTCCACAGTCACCCCAGGTGTTCAGCCTTTCCTAGAGGCTGGTCGATAGATTGGGCGCCTGACTTAGGCTGGGGTATATATTTATATATAGCGTGTATGAGATGATCGTGATTAAGGCCGTGCTGCCACAGCTAATAGAAGATAAAAATGAGCACTTTCAGTATTCGCCTGTAAGCGCGTGAAGCTTGACACGTTCCCTGTTGGCTAACGATTTTGCATATTGTATGTGTGTGGTAGAGGACTTACCAGGGGAGGGTTGTGATGGCATAGATCTGATTTCGAATTACATTTTGGCTGTCAGACTTGGCTCTTTACCGAAGATTGAAATAGATTAGCTTTGGTAAAATACCGCTTAACTGGAGCTATGGCGCAGTTACGGTGATCTTTCTAAACTTCCTTTTGGCCGGAGTGATGACCACGAACTCGTTAGTGTAGGGAGATTACACTTCCTGTAGCCTGAACCTTGCGACGGGTTTGGTGGATTCATCTGTAACCCATAAACCGGATGGGAGGTCAAGTAGTTAGTGGTGGCGACTGTTGATGGCTTTGGCCTGCAGGCTTGCCAAACTGATCGGTAACATCCTATAATACATATTCGGGAAGTTAACACATTTTCTGCAGTATTCCTGGTGATATAACACGCTTTGATGTGATTACCCCTTACCCCCCCGTACGATGACTCACTCTCATGTGTTGTCACACAAAAAGTATCTGGCGCATCCACTGTGTCCTTCACTCCATTAAGGAACTAGATAACCGAAATGTAAGTGACTTCAGACGTTCTCAGTAATCCGTTTTACTGTTCTTGATTCGCTGCTGGCTGAAGAAATGTTCGCTGGATATTTAGCGCGCCACCGATTTTGTTCGCTTTGACTAGTGAGGTTAGAAGGCAGGCGTATTCCAGTATGGAAATCACATCTTCAATGTGGTATCCCTAGAGTACAGTTTACAAGGCTCCAGCTTACTGCCATCTCCGTAGGGTCGACGACTGTTGTTAGTCTTCGCTGATCGCTGTGTCTCCTGACATTATTCACTCCCACGTCTCTTCATCACCTTCTCCGATGCCATGAGAAAATTTGTGTCCTGTCGTGTCTTCTGTTCCTGTAACGTATTTCATTGAGACATATGTCGATTGAAGATCATATGAATAAAACAGTCGGCTGACAATGCCTAGCCATGAATTAGCAGTTTTTCAGCGCATAATAGAAATGTTAATTTGATCGATTGAAACTGTTTCATCATCATCCGGCACACGATTGAAACAGAGCTAATTCAACCTTATCTAAGACCAGTTTCGTGTGCATTATAATCATAGTGATCGAGTTGACATGAGTAAAAAAATGGTCATGTCCATCTCGGACAAAATAAAAAAAGATACCCTCATGGTCAGCAGAGAATAATTAAGTACTTTACAACAAAGAGATCCAATCCTCTGTGAAAGCCATCCTTCACCGAGGAAGTGGTTATCGATTCAGAGATGTTCATATTGAGAGAAGGGACTGAACCCTGGACCTGGGTGTTCTCGGGGCAGCCAGCCGACCCTCGGGCGACCGTCACCCACACCTAAATATAACCGCAAGAGGAACCCTGTGTCTGAATTCCTTGACGTGGTCATTCCATCCTAGTTATCTTGTTTTCATTTAGAATTAATGTCAACTATCTATTTATACTTTACACAGTAAATTACATCAAATGAATGGACCGAAAAAGGATTGTATAGAGGGGGTGCTTCATAAAGCAAACATAAATGTTTAGTTACGTTTGGTATAATTAATCTTAACCCAATGTAAACGTGTTGTTTTATTATAGTATCTACTTTCTCTGTCGCTTCATACACGTGTGGAATGAAAATCGTGTTGTCCATGATAGACTCAAGATTCCTACGTTACTCCACCTCTAGTCTATAAACGGTTGGTTGACGTAACCTCGAGCTGGTGTCTGCCGCTGAATTTCCAGGGGATTTCAAGGTAGATTCGTAATGTCTCTCTGTTCCGCAGGTCCCAGTGGTTACTCACTTGTTTCTCACTCAGTGATTCATGATGGTTGAATTAGCTGAGGTTGAATGGCAGGTTTGTTTGTTTTTCAAGAGGGTGACACCCCTTGTCTTGGTTCGCAATACCTTCTGTCTGGGTCGCTATGACGTGATGGCTCTGCACAGTTGTCGTGCTAGTCCCTCAGCAGGACCTATTTCCCCTGCGGCCAGGACATGGGTTGATGCTGTTGTTGTCGAGGTCTTCGTCTCTCTCTCTTCCCCTCTCGTGCGGTGAGCTGAACAACGCGGACCACGGCACGTTTCCTCCTGTAATGACATCTTGCGCATCCCTACCATACCATAGAACAGAATCCTGTCCCCTAGATCACGTATATCTTTAGTGTACAAGACGTAGCATTGCTTTGGGTGTTGATACGTGCATTGTCCCCTTGAATCCTCACCTTCACTCCAGACACAATCTAGTCCAAGGCAGGACTGATATGATAATGTTGATTAACTCCCGTTACCTTCTACTAGTAGAGTAACTAGACTCCCTTAGCTTTGGCGAAGTAATGCTAGGTAGAATTGGCCAGCTTTTTGGTAGAAGTAATGCTGGTGAAAGTAGGTTAGCTTTGTTTGACGTAGGTATGAGTAGAGTAGATTTGCGTCTGACGAGCCAACACGACACCTCTGCGAGAGCTCTCAGTAAGGTAAGATAAAGCAGGGATTCCTTCATGGCACCTTGGCTCACAAGCAGGAATATCATGTACCATTTTTAAGGGCGGTGTCGTTCACAGGGGCTAAGATAATGGTTCACAGGGGCCCAGCTGGAGGTATCTGGGCTTAGCTGGGACTGCATATGTTCATGAGACTGAACTGTTAGACCATGAAGCAAATCTCATGGCACAGAAGGCACAGAGTTAACGGTTCATGGATCCTGGCTCGCGGTTCATAGGGCTTGACTGTTGTTTCACGGGTGTTGGTTAGTGGTTCATGTAGAAGCTTATGCTGGTGTCATGTGACACACACACACACACACACCCATCTAGTCCGACCTCAGTATATCGTCATGACACAAAGCTGGAGACTGGATCATGAATATCGCCAGTACTTTGGATCTTCCCTCATGAATATCTTCGGTATGAATAAGCTGGAGTCTTTGCAGTGAAGTCCATTAACTCCTTGATTACCGTCTGTGAATATCGTCAGCGCTTAATATCCCCCTCCCCCCTTCCCTGCCTTCTGAATATCGCCAGACCTTAGCGTTATCGCTAGCGCTTCTCTACAAAAGCTGGGTCGCTGAATATCGCGTGCACTTAGCGTTAAAAGCCTGCCCTTTAAATACCGCCGCTTGACGTTAAAAAAAAAATGCCCCCCTCCCCCTCCCTGTGAATTTCGCCAGCAGTTACCGTTAATATAGCCGTTTAAAGATCGCCCTTACACGCAGTTAACCAACTCCACAAAATGCAGCTATGATTCGGGACTGTCACATCTCGAACCATGCACGACTCACGGAACAGTGAGTCACACCCATGAGTCACGGCCGTGATGAATCACAAGATGGTGAATCCAGGAGGGTGAGTGTGCAGAGTAGTGTGGGTGAGTGAGTGAGTGAGTGAGTGAGTGGAGACTGGGGGGAGGAGGGGGGTGAGAGGGGGGGGCAGCAGATCAATGGGTGGCCCAGTTCTTCTCGCTCAATATGGTGGAGGCCGGCGCGCTATACTCTCCCGCCGCCCACACCGCCCACGGGCACACCCAGACGACCCTCCCCGCCCAGGCGGTCCGCCCACACGTAACATCTATTCCGTTAACACTGCGTTGTATGCAGCCGGTAACCGAGGCTTCCTTCCCTCCCGCCCCCCAACACAGCGGATGAACGGCTGGGGTTAGGGAAGATTAGTCTAGGGTTCAGGTCGTGTTGGAGCGGAAGAAGGAGATCAGGAAAGGTCAGATCAGGTCAAGAAAGGGAAGGACATAATAGGATAGGGTTGTTCGAGGACTGGCACATCAACCTCCAACCTTGCACCTTTGAACGCGATGGTACGACCCTTGAGCACGACGGTACAACCCTTGAGCAGCACGACAGCACGACCCGTAGGTACGATTACCTGGTCGTTTGACCTGAACCAAGGATCGTGTCGTCCTAGTCTCGTGGTTGATGTGAATTGATAGACAAAAGAATTACTTTTTAGTAAGGGTACCTAACACGCCCTCCCCGCCACCCACCCCTCCCCCCTAAAATAGACCTTCCAGACACAAGGTCAGGTCGTCGACCTGCCCAGGCCCTGTATAAGACATGTACCGCGACATTCTCCTAGAGATAGGGCCAGATTACGAGTGACCCCTGAGCATAAAGGATGAAGTCAAAAGCAGATACGATCGTGGGTCAGTGACTTTTACTCAACTTTCTCTTTCATTCCCGATAGAAATTTTACTCCCTTAGTTTCTGTTTTCCCTTCCGACTCCCTTCTCCCATTCCTCCCTTTTCTTCGTCCCTTCCTCTAGCTGCGTTACACCCCCACTCTCTCTCTCTCTCTCTCTCTCTCTCTCTCTCTCTCTCTCTCTCTCTCTCTCTCTCCACCGCCATTGTTGGCTCACCTGGATATGAGAAAAGTTTGCAGTAAACAAACAAAAGAGTGAATAACTAATAAAGTAAACTATTATCTGCGCGAGTGGGACGGGTCGCTCCCTCCCCTCCTGGCTGGGACGGGAGAAGACACGCCCTCCCCTCCTAGCTGGGACGGGAGGGGACACCCTTTTCCCTCCTGGCTGGGACGGGAGGGGACACGCCCTCCTTTCCACGATAGCATTTTGCTGTGATTCCCGGGACGGGATGGCTGTGTAGACGCTCGAAGATGAAAACTCTCTCTCTCTCTCTCTCTCTCTCTCTCTCTCTCTCTCTCTCTCTCTCTCTCTCTCTCTCTCTCCCCTCCCTGCCATACGTCACATCACTCTTCCATTTCTCTGTCCCATTTTCCTTAGCCCGAAAATTATCCCCTTCCTTTATTTTCCATCTCTCCTGTGATAGACTGGTCACTGTCACCACGGTAGAAATATCATTTGTTTGTTTATTGTCATAGTTATGGTGGACGACCTGCCCTAACTGTGGCCATCTCTGATGAACGGAGAACCTGAGAACCATATCTGTTCCATGTCTATGGTAGAAAGCTTAATTCATCATCGTGTGAGAGGGCTTGATAGAAAGCTTAACCTCTTACAATGGTGGAGGTTCTTATTGCCGCAACCATTGACAGAAAGCTCAGTTCTCTAAATCTTCACAGCCAACCTAGACAAAGATCTCCATTGCTGCCATATTCCCCACAGTTGATGGTGTTCGTCACCATTCTTGTGAGACTCAAGCAAAGGGTATCTTACCGAGCTTCTAAAGAATTGTACACTGACTGACCAAACATATATTTCTCTCTCCTACCAACCATTTTATGATGATACATTACCACCGTGGTTTCGTCTCGGATTCCTTTTGTTAAGGGCCAAAAATTTGATGAGGATCACTTATCAAAACGATCGAAGACGATTCGTCCTGCCTCCCCCACCTCACTCGTGTCCTTTGGCCTCTCTGTAAACACCAAGTATTTCGGTCAAGAAAATTGAAGCTCTTTCACCTCCCATGGCCCCAGGCGTCCGTGTTTAGTTGGTCCTCCAGAGGAAATGATCAGTTGATGTCTTGATTACCAGTTGGATTTCATCTTTTAGTCAGGTTTATATTCGCTGGCTACGGTGATGAACATCCCTATTAAGTGTGTAGCATCAAGTCCAACGTCACCGCTGAAGTCGATGTTGAGTTTAGCACAGACTTTACTGACGACCGAATATCGGATATGAATTACTAGTGTGTCTTCCCATCTGCAACGAACTTAAACAATTGTAAGACAATATTCATTTCTCATTCCCGCCACGTCGAGCAAATCTTGCGGGCAATATTGTCACATGGAAGTGTGTTGTAAACGTAAGGCATGTTGTAAAGTTAGCCAGCGAGGTAGGGTCACGCCTGGCAAGGATATTTTACTGCCTTAGCTTGGCTTATCAGAGGCTGGGGCCGCCATCGTCGCCTCTCATGAGTGTGTTTTACTATCCCAACCCAGCAGTGATGGTGACGTCAGCGGAGCACCAGAACGGGATGACTCGATACCAAAGTCTATTCTGAAATTGGGATTCTCGGCAAAAGTTCTGGATGATAACGTAAGTTGACGAACCGTAGCTGAGTCCAACGATGGTCTACCTTCTCTAAACGTATCCTCGGGTATGCAGTTAGCGTGAGGGAGGATGGTATGGGCAACGCCATAGCCGTTCTCATGAATCGAAGTCTAGAGATTTAGCGACAGGTGGTGTTCTCACCCCCCTCGAGCACGAAGGATGCGACCATTGAGGACGATGATACGACCTTTGGGCATGATGGCGTGGCCTTTGACCAGATCCTGAGGGACTTGGTCACAGGCCTGTCCATCAGACCCAAGGGTCGTATCGTCGTGCTCAAGGGTCGTACATCATTCTCAAAGGGTCGTACCGTCATGCTCAAGGGTCGTATCGTCGTGTTCAAAGTATGAAAAGGGTCATCTATGGCCCACAACTTGACAAGCAATTTAGAAAACCTATCACTTCGTAAGGTATAGATAGATCACTCTATAGCACTTAAGAGACTAGAAAAGATCTATATGGCAAATAAAATGTAAAATACCAATTGCAAAGATCTTAGTTGCTGAGGAGATAAAGTGTGCAGATAGTGATATAGACTTCCTATTACTGCTTGATTACTTCATATGGTGTATTGATGGTCATCCAGTAGCACACAATCATTCAATCAAACTATATACATCCTCGGGTAGTTTGCCGATTTTTTTCTTCTGAATAAAGTTTGGACCGCTGTTTATTTTCTGCCATTCGTAGCAGTTACGTCCACCAGACTTGGGTTTACGACCACCAGGTACCCAGAAGATGTGTGTGTGTGTGTGTGTGTGTGTGTGTGTGTGTCAGAGGCCTTTCTTGGCTAACATTTACAAGCGAGACAGTCGAGTCTTCTTTATCTTCTCTTTTTACACATCCCTTTTTAAATCAAATGTGACTGTTGCACAGTTACGAAATTCTTCCATATCACCTCTCCGAACTTTCAGATAGCTAGAATAAAAAGCATTGGATTGATTTCAACTTTTGTATGTTTGTACCATACGTATGGAAACTAATAGGTTGAAGAAAAGCCCCTAAAGCACCGTAAGATATCTAAGAAAGGCCCTCAAGATACCGTAAGATATCTAAGAAAGGCCCTCAAGACACCGTAAGAAATTTCCCCATGTAAATTCATATATCCTCCTGTAGGTGGATGGGTGTGTCGCTGGTCTGGAAGATTACGTGTAGGATGAACCTGTCAACTTGGCAGACATTTTCAGGAACCTGTTTGGAAAATACTTCACGTCCTATAGTTTCTCCTGTGGGAGGAAGACCTGTAGGCCTCAGGTCATAGGATTTCCACATCCTTCCCCTGAAGTACTGCCACAGTCGTCCCCTATAATATGGATTTTCAATATCACATAAGCCTCAGACTTATATCACTAGGTTGGATCATGTTATATATATCTACATCATAAACACAATTCAAGTTTTTATCATGTCAGAAAAAGGAAGGACAGGCAAAACATCGTTGTATTTCAAAAATCATCGTCATTCTTTTTTGCTCGTTGGATATCCTTTGGTCTGCTTAGTCAGATGATTTAATCAGATTTCTTCTCTTTTGGACAAAAAAAAAAAAACGATATTTCCCCTATTTTTGCTTATATTGCAGATATCGTCCTATTAATCTTAGTCAACAGACATAAGTTAAACCTTCTCTGTCATAGCCTTCCCACTCGCAGATGCGGTCACTCAGATAAACATTCCCAGGTTTTGCTGCCTAATTTCACGTCTTGTGACTTGGAACAAAGGTCACGAAATCTCTCCTACAGTGCGACCCTGTGTGAAGCATATTGCCCCATACATTGTGACCCCTTCCCGTTACATCATGACCCCTTCCCGTTACATCGTGACCCCTTCCCGTTACATCATGACCGCTTCGTTG
>JAUUDZ010433522.1:0-13539 GCA_032361705.1 Panulirus versicolor
TTGAAGGTCAGGGTGTGATGAGCTTGAGTGCTAGGGTCTGTTGGTGTTGAAGGCAAGGGACTGATGAACTTGAATGCTAGGGGGTGTTGGGCTTGAAAGCGAGTGTCTGATGGGTTTTCTGGCGGATAGGGCTTGAAGGCAAGAGAATGATGGACTTGAAGTCGGGGCTCTGTTGTGTTTGAAAGCGAGTGTCTGATGGGTTTCAAGGCGAGTGCCCGTGGGACGTGACTGTGAGGATCTTTTGGTCTTCAAGGCGATGGTCTGTTGAGCCTGAAGTCGAAGGTCTAATGGGTTTGAAGACGAAGATGTGATAAGCTTGAACGCGAGGGTCTGTTGGGCTTACGGCGAGGGACTGATGGGCTTCAATGTGAGGGTCTGTTGGGCTTGAGAGCGATGATTTAATGGGCTTGAAGGCGAGTGTCTGATTGACGTGAATGCGAGGGTCTGATAGGTATGAAGGCGATGGTCCTTTGGGCTTGAGGCAAGGTTCTAATGAGCTTGAAGGCAAGTGCCTGATGTGCATGAAGTCGAGTGCCAGATGGACCTGATGGTGAGGGCCAGATTGCCTTCAACTCGAGGGCCACATGGGCTTAAAGGCGAGTGTCTGATTGGCATGAAGGCGAGGGGATGATGGGACTGAAAGCAAAGGTCTGATAGGCGTGAAAGTGAGGGTCTGATGGGCTTCAATATCAGGGTCAGATAGGATTGATGGCGAGGTACTGATAGGCTTGAAATGCGAGGATCTGAGAGGCTTGAAAGCTATGGTTTGATGAGCTTAAAAGCAGGGTGTGATGGGCTTGAAGGCGAGGGTTTGATTTGTTTGAAGGAGAGGCTCTGATGGGTTTGATGGAGCGGACATGATGGGCCTGAAGGAGAGGGTCTCATGGGTTTCAAGGGGAGGGTCTGATAGGCTTGTATTCGAGGGTCTGATGGGCTTGAATGCAAAGGTCTGATGGTCATGAATGTGAAGGTGTGATGTGCCTGAAGGCGATGGTCTGATGGTGTTGAAGGTTAATGTGTGATAAGCTTGAAGGCGAGGGTCTGTTGGGCTTGAAGGCGAGGGTCTGTTGAACCTGACGCGACCGTCTGATGGACGTGAATGCAAGGGTCTGATGGGCTTGAATGCGAGGGTTTGATTGGCTTTAAGGCGAGGGTCTGATGGGCTTGAAGGCGAGGGTCTGTGGAGCTTGAAATCGAGGGTTGGATAGGCTTGAAGGCGAGTGTCTGATGGACGTGAAGGCAAAGGGCTTCTGGGCTTGAAGGCGAGGGTCTTATAAGCTTAGATATGAGGGTCGAATGAGGTTAAAGGTGTGGGTGTGGTGAACTTGAAGGCTAGGGTCTGTTATCCTTGATGGCAAGGCAGTGATGGAAATGAAGGCAAGGGTTTGTTGGGCTTGAAGGCGAGGGTCTGATAAGACTGAAGGCGAGGGTCTTATAGGCTTCGATGCGGGGGTCTGATGGGCTTCAAGGTGAGGGTGTGTTGAGCTTGATGGCTTGATAGGCTTGAAGTCGGTGTCCAGATGGGCTTGATGGCGAAGACCAGATGGGCTTCTTCTCGAGAGTCCCATGGAATTAAAGGCGAGGTTCTGATGGGCTTGAAGGTGAGGGGATGATGGACTGAAAGCAAAGGTTTGATGGGCTTAAAGGCGAGGGTGTGATGGGCTTGAAAACCATAGTATATTGACATTGATGGCGAGGGCCTGATGTGCTTGAAAGCAAGGGTTTGATGAGCTTGAAAGGAGAGGATCTAATGGGCTTGAAGGTGATGGTTTGATGAGCATAAAAGCGAGTGTCTGATGGGCATGAATGCGAGTGTCTGATGGACGTAAAGGCTAGGAGCTGATGGGCTTGAAGGCAAATGTCTGGTTAGCCTCAAAGCGAGAGTCTGATGGGCTTGAAGGTAAGGACGTAATGTTCTTGAAGGGAAGTGTGTGATGAGCTTGAAGGATAGGATCTGTTAAGGCGAGGGTCTGATGGGTTTGAGTTCCAGTGTTTGATAGGCTTGACTAAGAGGGTCTTATGAGCCTCAAGGCGAGGGTCTGATGGATTGAAGGCGACGGTCTCATGGGCGTGAAGGCAGTTGTGTGATGAGCTTGAAGGCTGGGATCTGTTGGGCTTGAAGGCATCACTGATGGGCTTCTGTTGGGTTTCGAAGCAATGGTCTTATGGGCTTGAAAGCGACTGTGTGATGGACGTGAATGCGAAGGTCTGATGGGCTGGAACGCGTGGGTCTGATTTGCTTGAAGGTGAGTTTCTGAAGGACGTGAAGGCGAGTGTCTGATGTGCTTGAGGGCGAATGTCTGTTAGGCTTGAAAGCAAAGAACTCATGGGCTTGAAAGGCGAGGGTGTGATGAGCTTGAAGGCAAGGGTTCGATGAGCTTGAAGAAGAGGGTTTGTTGGGCTTTAAAGCAAGCTTCTAATGGGCTTGAACGCAAATGTCTGATGGACGTGAATGCGAGGGTCTGATTGGCTGGAAGACGAGGGATTGATTTGCTTCAAGGCGAGTTTCTGATGGGTGTGAAGGCGAGAGTCTGATGGGCTTGAGTTCAAAGGTTTGATAGGTTTGAACACAAGGGTCTGATGAGCCTGAAGGCTAGGGTCTTTTGGGTTTGAAGTCAAAGGATTGATTGACTTGTAGGCGAGTGTCTGTTGGGGTTGAAAGCCCGGTTCTAATGGTTTTAAGTCTGATAGACGTAAATGCGAGGGTCTGATGGGCTTGAAGGTAAGGATCTGATGACCCTGAAGGCGACGGCCTTATGGGATTGGATGCAAGGGTCTGATATGCTTCAAATTGAGGGTGTGATGAGGTTGAATGCTAGAGTCTGTTATATTTGAATGCAATTGACTGATGGACTTGAAGGCGAGGTTCTGTTTGCCTTGAAAGTGAGGGTCTAATGGTTTTGAAGGCGATTGTCTGATGGACGTAAATGTGAAAGTCTGATGGCCTTGCAGGCGAGGGTCTAATGAGCCTGAAGGCAAGGGTCTTATGAGCTTGGATGCTAGGGTCTGATATGTTTTAAGGTGAGGGTGTGATGAGCTTGAAGGCTAGAATTTGTTGGGCTTGAAGGCGAGGGTCTGATGTGGTTGAAGGCGAGTGTCTGATATGCTTGAAGGCGGGGGTCTAATGTTCTTGAAGGAGAATCTGTGATGAACTTGAAGGCTAGTGTCTTTCGGGTTTGAAGGTAGGAGACTGATGGGCTTGAAGAAGAAGGTCTGTTCGGCTTTAAAACAAGGGTCTGATAAGCCTGAAGGCTTGCGTCTTAAAGGCTTGGCTGCAAGGGTCTAATGGGCTTAAAGGTGAGGGTGTGATGAGCCTGAATGCAAGGGTTTCTTGGTCGTGAAGGCAAGGGACTGATGGACTTGAAGGCGAGGCTCTGTTCGGCTTTAAAGCTAGTGTCTGATGGGTTTGAAGGTGAGTGTCCGATGGACGTGACTATGAGGTTCTTATGTGCTTGAAGGAGTTTGTCTACTGAGCCTGAAGTCGAAAGTCTAATGGGTTTGAAGGCAAACATGTGATAAACTTGAACGCTAGGGTCTGTTGGGCTTCACGGCGAGAGCCTGATGGGCTTGAATGCGAGGGTCTGTTTGTCTTGAAAGCGAGGGTTTAATGGACTTGAAGGCAAGTGTTTTATTGACGTGAATGCGAGGATCTGATGTGCTTGAAGGCGATGGTCCTTTGGGCTTGAGGCGAGGTTCTGATGAGATTGAAGGCAAGTGGCTGATGGGAATGAAGTTGAAAGCCAGATGGACTTGATGGTGAGGACCAAATTGGCTTCAACTCGAGGGACCCATCGTCTTCAAGGCGAGTGTCTGATGGCCTTGAAGGCGAGGGGATGATAGGACTGAAAGCAAAGGTCTGATGGGCTTGAGGGCGAGGGCCTGATGGGTTGAAGATGAGGGTCTGATAGGATTGATGGCGAGGGACTAATGGGCTTGAAATGCGAGGATCTGATAGGCTTGAGGGCCATCGTTTGATGAGCTCAAAAGCAGGGTGTGATGGGCTTGAAGACGAGGGTCTGATTTTTTTGAAGGAGAGGCTCTGATGGGTTCGAAGGAGTGGATATGATGGGCCTGAAGGCAAGAGTCTCATGGGTTCAAGGAGATGGTCTGATAGCCTTGTAGTCGAGGGTCTGATGGGCTTCAATGCAAAGGTCTGATGGTCTTGAAGGCGATGGTGTGATGTGCCTGAAGACGATGGTCTGATGGTATTGAAGGTTAATGTGTGATGAGCTTGAATGCTAGGGCCTGTTGCGCTTAAAGTCGAGGATCTGATAAGCCTGAAGGCGATGGTATGATGGACGGGAATGCAAGTTTCTGATGGGCTTGAATACGAGGATTTGATTGGCATGAAAGCAAGGGTCTTATGGGCTTGAAGGCGCGTGTCTGTTGGGCTTCAAATCGAGGGTGTGATAGGCTTGAATGAGAGTGTCTGTTGGGCTTCAAATCGAGAGTTTGATAGGCTTGAATGCGAGTGTCTGATGGACGTGAAGGAGTGGGTCTGCTGCGCTTGAAGGCGAGGGTCTTATTGGCTTGGATGCGAGGGTCGGATGGGTTTAAAGGTGAGTGTGTGGTGAGCTTGAAGGCTAGAGTCTGTTAGGTTTAAAGGCAAGGCACGGATGGACTTGAAGGCAAGGGCTTGTTTTGATTGAAGGCGAGGGTCTGATAAGCCTGAAGGCGAGGGTCTTATGGGCTTGGATGCGAGGGTCTGATGGGTTCAAGATGAGGGTGTGATGAGCGTGATGGCTTAATACGCTTGAAGTCAGGGTCCAGATGTGCTTGATGGCGAGGACCAGATGGGCTTCTTCTCTAGAGTCCCATGGGCTTAAAGGGAAGGTTCTGATGGTCTTGAAGGTGAGGGTATGATGGGACTGAAAGCAAAGGTCTGATGGGTTTGAAGGCGAGGGTATGATGGGCTTGAAAACCATGGTATATTGGTATTGATGGCGAGGGTCTGATTTGCGTGAATGCGAAGGTCTGATGTGCGTGAAAGCGAGGGTCTGATGTGCTTGAAAGGAGAATATCTAATGGGCGTGAGGGCGATTGTTTCATGAGTTTAAAAGCGAGATTCTGATGGGCTTGAAGCCGATTTTCTGATGGAAGTGAAGGCGAGGGTCTAATGGGCTTCAAGTCAAATATCTCTTGAGCCTCAAAGCGAGGGTCTGATGGGCTTGAAGCCAGGGATGTAACGGTCTTGAAGGTAAGTGTGTGATGAGCTTGAAGGATAGGATCTGTGAAGGCGAAGGTCTGATGGTTTTGAATTCCAGGGTTTGATAGGCTTGAATACGAGGGTCTGATGAACCTGAAGGCGAAGGTCTAATGGATTGAAGGCGACGGTCTAATGGGCTTGAAGGCAGGTGTGTGATGAGCTTGAAGACTGGGATCTGTTGGGCTTGAAGGCATCACTGATGGGCTTGAAGGTAAGTGTCTGTTGGGCTTGAAAGCGAGGGTCTTATGGGCTTGAAGGCGAGTGTGTGATAGACGTGAATTCGAAGGTCTGATGGGCTGTAACGCGAGGGTCTGATTTTCTTGAAACTGAGTTTCTGAAGGACGTGAAGGCGAGGGTCTGATGGGCTTGAGGGCGAATGTCTGTTGATCTTAAATGCAAGGGTGTCATGGGCTTAAAGGCGAAGGTGTGATGAGCTTGAAGGCGAGGGTTTGATGAGCTTGAATGCAATGGTATGTTGGGCTTGAAAGCAAGCTTCTATTGGGCTTGAAGGCGAATGTCTGATGGACGTGAATGGGAGGGTCTGATGGGCTGGAAGGCGAGGGTTTGATTTGCTTGAAGGCGAGTTTCTGATGGAAGTGAAGGCGAGAGTCTGATGGGCATGAATTACATGGTCTTATAGGCTTGAATACGAGGGTCTGATGAGCCTGAAGGTGAGGGTCTTCTGGGTTTGAAGTCAAAGGATTGATGGACTTGCAGACGAGTGTCTGTTGGGCTTGAAAGCCCGGGTCTAATGGTTTTAAAGGCGAGTGTCTGATAGACGTAAATGCGAGGGTCGGATGGGCTTGAAGGCAAAAATCTGATGAGCCCGAAGGCAAAGGCCTTATGGGGTTGGGCATGATATGCTTCAAAGTGAGGGTGTGATGAGCTTGAATGCTAGAGTCTGTTGGGTTTGAATGCAATGGACTGGCGGACTTGAAGGCGAGCTTCTTTTGGCCTTGAAAGTGAGGATCTAATGGATTTGAAGGCGAATGTCTGATGGACGTAAATGTGAGGGTCTGATGGGCTTGGTGGCGAGGGTCTTATGAGCTTGAATGAGAGGGTCTTATAGGCTTTAAGGTGAGGTTGTGATGAGCTTGAAGGCTATAGTTTGCTGGGCTTGAAGGCGAGGGTCTGATGTGCTTGAAGACGAGGTTTTATGTGCTTGAAGGCGAGGGTCTAATGTTCTTGAAGGAGAATGTCTGATGAACTTGAAATCTAGTGTATTTTGGGCTTGAAGGTAGGAGACTGATGGGCTTGAAGAAGAAGGTCTGTTCGGCTTTAAAACGAGGGTCTGTTGAGCCTGAAGGCGTGGGTCTTATGGGCTTGGATGCAGGGGTCTGATGGACTTGAAGGTGAGGGTGTGATGAGCTTGAATGTTAGGGTCTGTTGGTGGTGAAGGCAAGGGACCGATGAACTTGAAGGGGAGGGTCTGTTGGGCTTGCAAGCGAGTGTCTAAGGGGTTTTCAGGCAAGTAGGGCTTGTAGGCAAAACACTGAGGGACTTGAAGGCGAGGTTCTGTTGGGCTTGAAAGCTAGTGTCTGTTGGGTTTGAGGGCGAGTGTCCGATGGACGTGACTGTGTTCTCATGGGCTTGAAGGCGAAGGTCTGCTGAGCCTGAAGTCGAAGGTCTCATGAGTTTGAAGGAAAAGTTGTGATAAGCTTGTACGCGAGGGTCTGTTGGACTTGATGGCGAGGTTTCAATGGGCTTGAAGGTGAGTGTCTGATTGACGTGAATGCGAGGGTCTGATGGGCTTGAAGGCGATGGTCCCTTGGGCTTGAGGCGAGGTTCTGATGAGCTTGAAGGCAAGTGCCTGATGTGCATGAAGTCGAGGGCCAGATGGACATGATGGTCAGGACCAGATTGCCTTCAACTCCAGGGCCACATGGGCTTAAAGGCGAGTGTCTGAAAGGCTTGAAGGCGAGGGGATGATGGGACTGAAAGCGAAGGTCTACTGGGCTTGAAGGCGAGTGTCTGATGCGCTTTAAGATGACGTCTAATAGGATTGATGGCGAGGGACTGATGGGCTTGAAATGCGAGGATCTGATGGTCTTGAGGGCCATGGTTTGATGAGCTTAAAAGCAGGGTGCAATGGGCTTGAAGGCGAGGGTCTGATTTGTTTGAAGAAGAGGTTCTGATGGGTTTGAAGGAGCGGATATGATGGGCCTGAAGGAGAGAGTCTCGTGGGTTCAAGGAGAGGGTCTGATAGGCTCGTAGACTGATGGGCTTGAGTGCAAAGGTCTGATTGTCTTCAAGGCGAAGGTGTGATGTGTCTGAAGGCGATGGTCTCATGGTGTTGAAGGTTAATGTGTGATGAGCTTGAACGTGAACATCTGTTGCTTTTGAAGGAGAGAGTCTGATGAGCCTGAAGGCGACCGTCTGATGGACGTGAATGCAAGGTCTGATGGGCTTGAATGCAAGGGTTTGATTGCCTTGAAGGCGAGGATCTGATGGGCTTCAAGGCGAGGGGGTGTTGTGCTTGAAATCGATTGTTTGATAGGCTTGAATGGGAGTGCCTGTTGGACGTGAAGACGAGGGTCTGCTGGGCTTGAAGTCGAGGGTCTTACTGGCTTGGATGCGAGAGTTGGAGGGGTTTAAAGTTGAGTGCGTGGTGAGCTTGAAGGATAGAATCTGTTAAGCCTCATGGCAAGGCACTGATGGACTTGAAGGCAAGGGTTTGTTTTGCTTGAATACTAGGGTCTGATAAGCCTAAAGGCAAGGATCTTATGGGTTTGGATGCGCGAGTCTGATGGGCTTCAAGGTGAGGGTGTGATGAGCTTGATGGCTTGATAGGCTTGAAGTCGTGGTCCAGATGGGCTTCATGGCGAGGACCAGATGGGCTGATTTTTGAGAGTCCCATGGGATTAAAGGCGAGGTTCTGATGGGCTTGAAGGTGAGGGGATGATGGGACTGAAAGCAAAAGACTGAAGGGCTTGAAGGCGAGGGTGTGATGGGCTTGAAAACCATGATATATTGGTATTGATGGCGAGGGTCTGATGTGCTATAAAGTGAGGGTCTGATGTGCTTGAAGGCAAGGATCTGATGAGCCTGAAGACGAGGGCCATATGAGATTGGATGCGAGGGTTTGATATGTTTCAAAGTGACGGTGTGATGAGCTTGAATGCTAGAGTCTGTTGGGTTTGAATGCAATGGAGTGATGGACTTGAAGACGAGGTTCTGTTGGACTTGAAAGTGAGGGTCTAATGGTTTTGAAGGCAAGTGTCTGATGGACATAAATGTGAGGGTTTGATGGGCTTGAAGGCGAAGGTCTGATGAGCCTGAAGGCGAGGGTCTTATGAGCTTGAATGCTAGGGTCTGATAGGCTTTAAGGTGAGATTGTGATAAGCTTGAAGGCTGGAGTTTGTTGGGCGTGAAGGAGTATGATGGGATTGAAGGTGAGGGTGTGATGAGCTTTAATGCTAGGATCTGTTGGTGTTGAAGGCAAGGGACCGATGAACTTGAAGGCGATGGTCTATTTGTCTTTAAAGCGAGTGTTTGATGGGTTTTCAGGCGAGTAGGGCTTGAAAGCAAGGGACTGAAGGACTTGACTCGAAGTTTTGTTGGGCTTGAAAGCTATTGTCTGATTGGTTTGAAGGCGAGTGCACGATGGATATGATTGTGAGATTCTTATGGGCTTGAAGGCGATAGTGTGATGAGTCTCAAGTCGAAGGTCTAATGGGTTTGAAGGCAAAGATGTGATAAGCTTGAAAGCGAGGGTCTGTTGGGCTTGAAAGCGAGGGTTTAATGGGCTTGAAGGCGAGTGTCTGATTGACGTGAATGCGAGTGTCTGATGGGCTGGAAGGCGATGGTCCTTTGGGCTTTAGGCGAGGTTCTGATGAGCTTGAAGGCAATTGCCTGATGGGCATGATGTCGACGGCAAGATAGACTTGATGGTGAGGACCAGATTGGCTTCAACTCGAGGGCCACATGGGGTTAAAGGCGAGTGTCTGATAGGCTTGAAGGCGACGGGATGATGGGACTGAAAGCGATGGTCTGATGGGACTTAAAGCGGAGGTCTGATGGGCTTGAAGGCGAGTGTCTGATGGGCTTGAAAATGAGGGTCTGATAGGATTGATGGCGAAGGACTGATGGGCTTGAAATGCGTGGATGTGATAGGCTTGAGGGCCATGGTTTGATGAGTTTAAAAGGAGGGTGTAATGGGCTTGAAGGCGAGTGTCTGATTTGTTTGAAGTAGAGGCTCTGATGGGTTTGAAGGAGCGGATATGATGGGCGCGAAGGCAAGGGTCTCATGGGTTCAACGAGAGGGTCTAATAGGCTTGTACTCGAGGGTCTGATGGGCTTGAATGCAAAGGTCTGATGGTCTTGAAGGTGAAGTTGTGATGTGCCTGAAAGCGATGGTCTGATGTGTTGAAGGTTAATGTGTGATGAGCTTGAAGGCGAGGGTCTGTTACGCTTGAGGACGAGGGTCTGATAAGCCTGAAGGCGACCGTCTGATGGACGTGAATGCAAGGGTCTGATGGGCTTGAATGCGAGGGCTTGATTGGCTTGAAGGCGAGGGTCTGATGGGCTTTAAGGCTCGGGTCTGTTGGGGTTAAAATCGAGGGTTTGATGGGCCTTTAATGCGAGTGTCTGATGGACGTGAAGGCATGGGTCTGCTGGGCTTGAAGGCGAGGGTCTTATGGGCTTGGATGCGAGGGTCGGATGTGTTTAAAGGTGTGTGTGTGTGGTGAGCTTGAAGGTTAGAGTCTGTTAGGCTTGATGGCAAGGCACTGATGGGCTTGAAGGCAAGGATTTGTTTTGCTTGAAGGCGAGGGTCTGATAAGCCTGAAGGCGAGGGTCTTATGGGCTTGTATGCGAGGGTCTGATAGGCTTCAAGGTGAGGGTGTGATGAGCTTGATAGCTTGATAGGCTTGAAGTCGGGATCCAGATGGGCTTGATGGCGAGGACCAGATAGGCTTCTTCTCGAGAGTCCCATGGGCTTAAGGGGAAGGTACTGATGGGCTTGAAGGTGAGGGGATGATGGGACTGAAAGCAAAGGTCTAATGGTTTGAAGGTGAGTGTGTGATGGGCTTGAAAACCATGGTATATTGGTATTGATGGCGAGGGTCTAATGTGCTTGAAAGCGAGGTTCTGATGGGCTAGAAAGGAGATTATGTAATGGGATTGAAGGCGATGGTTTGATGAGTTTATAAGCGAGGGTCTGGTGGGCTTGAAGGCGAGTGTCTGATGGAAGTGAAGGCGAGGGCCTGATGGGCTTGAAGGCAAATGTCTGATGAGCCTCAAAGCGAGAGTCTGTTGGGCTTGAATGCAAGGCTGAGATTGTCTTGAAGGTAAGTGTGTGATGAACTTGAAGGATAGGATCTGTGAAGGCGAGGGTCTGATGGTTTTGAATTCCAGTGTTTTAAAGGCTTGAATACGAGGGTCTGATGAACCTGAAGGCAAGGGTCTGATGGACTGAAGGCGACAGTCTAATGGATTTGAAGGCAGGTGTGTGATGAGCTTAAAGGTTGGGATCTGTTGGGCTTGAAGGCATCACTGATGGGCTTGACAGTAATTGTCTGTTGGGCTTGAAAGCGAGTGTCTTATGGGCTTGACGGCGAGTGTGTAATGGACGTGAATGAAAAGGTCTGATGGGCTGGAACGCGAGGGTCTGATTAGCTCGAAAGTGAGGTTCTGAAGGACGTGAAAGCGAGGGTCTGATGGGCTTGAGGGCGAATGTCTGTTGGGCTTGAATGCAAGGATCTTATGGGCTTGAAGGCGAGGGTGTGATGAGCTTGAATGCGAGTGTTTGATGAGCTTGAAGACAACGGTTTGTTGGGCTTGAAAGCGAGCTTCTAATGGGCTTGAAGGTGAATGTCTGATGGACGTGAATGGGAGGGTCTGATGGGCTGGAAGGGGAGGCTTTGATTTCCTTGAAGGCTAGTTTCTGATGGGCGTGAAGGCGAGAGTCTGATGGGCTTCAATTCCAAGGTCCGATAAGTTTGATTACTAGGGTGTGATGAGCATGAAGGCGGGGGTCTTCTGGGTTTGAAGGAGAGTGTCTGTTGGGCTTGAAAGCCCGGGTCTAATGGTTTTGAAGGCGAGTGTCTGATAGACGTAAATGCGAGGGTCTGATGGGCTTGAAGGAAAGGATCTGATGAGCCTGAAGTCGATGGCCTTATGGGCTTCGATGCGAGGGTCTGATATGCTTCAAATTGAGCGTGTGATGAGCTTGAATGCTAGGGTCTGTTGGATTTGAATGCAATGGACTGATGGCCTTGATGGCGAGGTTCTGTCGTTCTTGAAAGTGAGGGTCTAATGATTTTGAACGCGAGTATCTGATGGACGTAAATATGAGGGTCTCATGGGCTTGAAGGCGAGGGTCTGATGAGCCTGAAGGCGAGGGTCTTATGAGCTTGAATGAGAGAGTCTTATACGCTTTCAGGTGAGGGTGTGATGAGCTTGAAGGCTACTGTTTGTTGGGCTTGAAGGCGAGGGTCTGATGTGCTTGAAGACGAGGGTCGGATGTGCTTGAAGGAGAGGATCTAATGTTCTTGAAGGAGAATGTCTGATGAACTTGAAGGCTAGTGTCTTTTGGGCTTGAAGGTAGGAGACTGATGTGCTTGATGAAGAAGGTCTGTTTGGCTATAAAACGAGAGTGTATTGAGCCATAAGGCATGGATCTTATGGGCTTGGATGCAAGGGTCTGATGGGCTTGAAGATGAGGGTGTGATGAGCTTGAATGCTAGGGTCTGTTGGTGTTGAAGGCAAGGGACCGATGAACTTGAAGGCAAGGGCCTGTTGGGCTAGAAAGCGAGTGTCTGATGGGTTTTCAGGCAAGTAGGGCTTGAAGGCAAGGGACTGATGGATTTGACGGATAGGTTCTATTGGGCTTTAAAGCTAGAGTCTAATGTATTTGAAGGCGAGTGCCCGATGATCGTGACTGTAAGGTTCTCATAGGCTTGAAGGCGAAGGTCTGCTGAGCATGAAGTCGAAAGTCTAATGAGTTTGAAGGCAAAGATGTGATAAGCTTGAACGCGAGGGTCTGTTGGACTTGACGGCGAGGGACTGATGGGCTTGAATGCGAAGGTCGGTTCTGCCTGAAAGCGAGGGTTTAATGTGCTTGAAGGCGAGTGTCTGATTGACGTGAATACGAGGGTTTGATGGGCTTGAAGGCGATGGACCCTTGGGATTGAGGCGAGGTTCTGATGAGCTTGAAGACAAGTGCCTGATGGGCATGAAGTCGAGGGCCAGATGGACTTGATGGTGAGGACCAGATTGGCTTCAATTCGAGGGCCACATGGGCTTAAAGGCGAGTGTCTGATCGGCTTGAAGGCGAGGGGATGATGGGACTGAAAGCGAAGGTCTGATGGGCTTGAAGGCGAGGGTCTGATGGGCTTGAAAATGAGGTCTGATAGGATTGATGACAAGGGACTGATGGGCTTCAAATCAGAGGATCTGATAGTCTTGAGGGCCATGGTTTGATGAGCTTAAAAGCTGGGTGTGATGGGCTTGAAGGCGAGGGTCTGATTTGTTTGAAGGAGAGGCTCTGATGGGCTTGAAGGAGCGGATACGATGGGCCTGGGTGTGAAAGTCTCATGGGTTCAAGGAGAGGGTCTGATGGGCTTGAATGGAAATGTCTGATGGTCTTCAAGGCGAAGTTGTGATGTGTATGAAGGCCATAGTCTCATGGTGTTGAAGATTAATGTGTGATGATCTTGAAGGTGAGCGTCTGTTGCTTTTGAAGGCGAGGGCCTGATAAGCCTGAAGGCGACCGTCTGATGGAGGTGAATACCTTCAAACCCATCAGACACCAGCTTTCAAGCGCAACAGAACCTCGCCTTCAAGTCCATCAGTCTCTTGCGTTCAAGCCCTACTTGCCTGAAAACCCATCAGACACTCTCTTTCAAGCCCAACAAACCTTCGCCTTCAACGTCATCGGTCCCTTGCCTTCAACACCAACAGAACATAGCATTCAAACTCACCACACCCTCATCTTCAAGCCCATCACACCCTTGCATCCAAGCCCATAAGATCCACGCCTTCAGGCTCAACAGGCCCTCGTTTTGAAGCCGAACAGACCTTCTACAAGCCCATCATTGTCCAACCTTCAAGCCGAAAAGACACTAGCCTTCAAGTTCATCAGACATTCTCCTTCAAGAACATTAGACCCTTTTCTTCAAGCACATCAGAACTTCGCCTTCAAGCACATCAGACCCTCGCCTTCAAGCCCAACAAACTATAGCCTTCAAGCTCATCACACCCTCACCTTAAAGCCTATGAAACCCTCGCATTCAAGCACATAAGACCCTCGCCTTCAGGCTGATCAGACCCTCGCCTTCAAGTTCATCAGACCCTCATATTTACGTCCATCAGACACTCGCCTTCAAAACCAT
>JAUUDZ010433533.1:0-13539 GCA_032361705.1 Panulirus versicolor
TTTTATTCTCCCTAAAATTTAATGATACTCTCTCACCCCATCTCTCATTTGCCCTCTTTTTCACCTCTTGCACCTTTTGGCCCATAGACAACAAATGTTCTAACCTGAGCTTGTTCGCCTTCAGCCCGTTCCTGAAGTTTTGCCTGAATCTTGTGAATGAAGGTTATGGGGACACGTTCTTCAAATTCATCCGCAGGTGTGTACAGGTTGAGTATCTTGATAATCTGTGAGGAATTACTTCATGATTATATTTTCCTTATTCAATAGATAAAAAAAAAAATAATAATCCTGGTGAGAGATGTTTGATGACAATTATGTCTGTATAGAACTATGTTCTCTTTACAATAATATCATCTCAACTATGTTCTATTTGTTAGCCTTTCACCTCCAATAATAAACTACCAAAAATGTTAATTAAGAATAAATTAAAGTGTTTGTTTCATCATGCCTCACCATACATACAACAGGTCAAAAGCCCTACACCATTTCATATCAGTGAACTGTAGCAATTCTTCTGTTTTCAAAATTATGAGAAAGGCAGCTAAGGAAGGCAGGATCAGGATGCTGGAAATCCTACCCTCCAGTATTAACTTTTTAAAACTGACTTTCCTAAATGGGAACAAGACTAAGGAGCTAAGCAAGGTTTGTTCCCTGAAGGCTCAGCTGCCTTACCTTCTTGAGGTGAGCAACTATGAAATACAATTTTCCTAATGTTAGTGATATCCCCATTTTCATAAATAAAAATAAAATTACTATTATTCTTGGGGTGGTGAGTTGATAATGCAAGAGTCTTGGAGTGAAGGGGAGGTCTGCAGTCTGTCATGGACAGGGGTGGGGGCTGGAAAATGTCATTTTTTTCTCAGCTGATGACATGGTGTCGATGGCAAATTTGGATTAGAAACTACAGTAGCTGGTTTCTGAATTTGGAAGAGTGTATGTGAGAGGAGAAAATTGAGAGTAAATGTGAATAAAAGCAAGGTTATTAGGCTTTGCATTGGAAAGATGTTTGAAAGGAGATAACTTTAAGGAAATGGACTGTTTTAGCCTTTGGATCTGATAGGGAATGAGAGCTGAAGTGAACTAGATAGCAGGTGAGGGGCTAAGGTCTTGGGTGGACTGAGAAGTGTGTGGGAAAAAAGTTCACTGTCAGTAAGGGCAAAGATAATCATGTTTTGTGGCATAGTTTTCTTGATGATGTATGGATGTGAGGTGTGGTTCCTAGATGAAAAAAAAAAGTAAAGAATAGGGTGGATGTGTTGGAAATTATATGTTTAGGGACAAAAGGAAGATCAAATGAGAAATGGAAAGGTAAGAGAAAGGTGTACTAGTAAGCGAAATATGAATAAGAATACTGAAGGTGTGCTGACATATGGAAAGAATAAGCAAGAAAGAATGACTAAGAGGATCTACATAACGAAAGTGGAGAGAGGAAGAGCAAGGCGAAAATCAAGGAGATAGAATAATAAGAGTGACAGAGGCTTTGGGTTCCTGGGGCTTAAGTGCAGAGGAGGGTGGGTGGCATGCAAGGGATTGAATGAAATGGATCAATGTGGTATACAGGGCCAATGTGAAAGGAATGCAGAGGATGTGAGCTGTGGAGAGGCAAAGTGGGTGAAATATAAAATTTTCTGGTGGTTTGGGCATGCAAGATGGAGAGTTTACAAGGAGAGTGTATGGTAGTATGATTAAACCTGTGATGCGGGGAAAAAGAGTGGAGGAGTATTGTGGGGAGAGAGATCGGGGAAGAATGCATAAAATGGCGTATGTGAGGAAGGCATGTAATGACAGAGATAAGTGAAGACTTGCCATGGCCACCCCCTTGACAGGAGTTTCCGGAGGGAACAGGCATCAGAGACATAGATGGATGGATAGACATGCTATCAGTAAGCTGAACAAGAGCATATGAAGTGGTCATGGTAAACCATGGAATATTTGGTGGGATATGGCTGTGGGTGGTGGCTCTGGTTTCAGTACATTCTACATGACAGCTAGAAAGTGAATTCAAATGAGGTTATTGTTCATCTGTTCCAAATGCTTACTTGCTAAGGTGGGGGAAGCAACTGTGTATAAAAAAAATTAAGAACAAAAATTATCCTAATATGGTTAAAGCATATGTTAAACTGTAAGTCTGTTGATAACTCCACTATGTACACCTTTAATAAATGTTATGTATCTAATTTCACCACAAAATGATTATGTCCCTTATATAAATTAATAAATAAAAAACATTAATTACAGCATGGATGACAGTTCTTACCAATGAAATTATTAGTTTGAAGATATTACTTCAGAATACTATATTGTGTAAATGGAAATAACCAGGCAGGTAGAGTACAGCACTTCTTAACTGGGAACAGTTTTAGATGACAATAACTTTGGGGCACATTGACTTTTAATATCTACTGAAATTTGTTAATTTGATATGCAAGCCCCCCCCTCTCCCTCACATTTTAAGAACTTTTTAAGAACTGTATCTGATATCCTTGACTGAAAGCTAACTACTGACCTGAGACACAGTAAGTTTGTCACACATGTCACATATGGAGTGGACATCATCGTCAGTCTTACGAGCCTGAAGAAGCTGAGCAGCTTGGATGATGGGAGCAAGTGTGTCTGTAACTCCTGATTCATGGAGTCGCATATCACGTGTCCATTGTTCCAGGTGACTTAGGTTATAACGGATCTGCATACCTTTAGACCAGTGACACATATCTTTACGTAATAACAAATTGTTCAAAGACCCAGCACAGATGAAGTAAAAAATCTGAAAATATAAGAATTACTAATTATACTAACATTTTCAAATTACTAAATCTCATATGAATTTATTTGAGAAAACCATACATACACTTAAGCAATTAATTCTAATGAAAAATAAAACTAGAAATGTGTTCATGAAACATATGCAAACATGTTATGGAAGGCCTCCAACCTGTAATCCACTTTCAAACAAAATGGGTTTTGAGTTTACGGAAATGTCTTGGAAAGAATGAGATGAATTATGAGATACTAGTATTCATTCAAGGCCAACTGGAAGGAGAAATCAGTAGAAAAATGCATTAATACATATGTTCTATACATTTATCTCTCTCTTGCTCTGATCACTAGGAATTTCTCAAGAGGAGTGACCATAGCACAAATCTTCAAGCTGCCTTATCCAAACATTCCTCAGAAAAATAAAATACGCTTCTCAACTTCACCAAACTTAAAGAAGCAAAAACAACTAATAGAGAAGATCCAGAGGAGGGCAACAAAGATGGAACCAGAATTCAGAAACTAAGTTACAGGAAAAAGCTAGATGCCTTAAATTCATCCACTATGGAAATGGTAATTTGATCAAAAACTGAATTTTAAACTAGTCTGATGATAAACAATATAGCCTCGTATAGCCTCATTCTTTCCTAATCATTTAACATAATCCTATTAATAACAAATATGGGGAGGAAGGATGGAGCATTAGGTAGACACATTAGATGGTAGTAGTAGTCAGTAGGAACATTAGGTAGGAGCCTCTGCAAACATGGTGCTAGAGTTGCCCTGTCAGAGGCCTGTTAAGGGTGAGGCACTAAAGGATAAGAAGCAGAAATGAAGTCCACCATCCCCTTGAGGGAGTTCCTGCTGGAACAGGCGTCTGATATATAAAAATAGAAACTTGTTTGAAAAGAAGTTCAGAAGTACTTTTATAGTGCATGTGTAATAGGTGAATGATTAAACTGTGTGGTGCAAATGTGAAAAGCACACAGACTCATTTCTAAGATTCAAGCTGTCTTCTCTGCACTCTATATTCTACTACTGTAGTTAGCTTCTAAAATGATGCATCCAAGATTCAAGCTGTCTTTTATGCAGGTTATATTCTCCTACTGTAGTTAGCTCCTAAAACAATGCATCTACAATTCAAGCTGTCTTCTCTCCTACTGTAGTTAGAGGACCAAACTAATTCAAGAAATTTTTTTAACCCATGTCTTTTCTCAAATAATACGTCCACAAACTTCACTATTAATACTGGAAGCTCCCCTCACATGCTCATTTCAGCAGTCTGCATCCTAGAGCTGTCTGCTCCAATCAATTAATCACCCTTTTATCAAGAGCTTTCTCAACAACTTGAATGCTTTTGGTGCTGAAGATCTAGAAATACATTACAGTGGTGGTGACAGCACATGTAGACACATCCCCAAATTTTCCACCCATGACTGGGTAAGCCCATGCTTTCTTAAGGCATACATACATGCCATATGTCACTTACAACTCTAATCAGACCTTGGAAAATCTGCAAGCCCCTCAGCTAAGTATGGATCACCATGGTGGGAATGTCATATACACACTTTGGCGATAAGCTGATGATGTATATACGCAGATTCAAATTTTTCATCCATGTCTGAGTAAGCCAGTAATTGATAGAAATATGTATAGTTGCCATACATCACCCATAACTCTAGTCAGGTGTTGTCTCCATATATACTTAGGAAAGTGCTAAGCATGTATATTTAAGTGAAGGCAGCAAATGCCAAACTGAGGTTGCTGCACAACAAGATTTTAATGCCTAGCAAAGGCAAAAGGTTTAAATGCTGGATTTGAATGGATGGGGGATATCTAAATGGTTCAAAATACTTCTTTTAATACTTCAAGTTTTGTTTGTCCTGCTAAGATTTTTCTACTCAGGTCAGCACTGAAAGGGTTAAGTGCAAAAATCTGGTCTACACACCCTCTTCCTTGTTTCTTCATCAACAAGGGACTTCCTGATCCTTTTATGTGATCAATCACTATCTTTCTTTACCTCTCTCTTCATGCAATGATCAGACACTTTACTACTTTTCCATCCTTCCATATGCACTTTTCAGACCCATTCTACTGGATTTTCACCAGTCTTGAGATTGAGAATCTTGCTTAAAACTTACTATACATACTCCTAGCTTTTCCATTTTTAAAGAACATTATTGTTCTTTTTAATTCCTCCTTCCAAGTAAAATAGAAGGAAACAGAAAAATCTAATTGTGTATATCTCCAACACCCTGATATCCTTGGAAACTCCCCTTAGGAGGGGTGGTTACACCAGAGAAGTCTTCAGGCTGCATCCCAAGCAGGATCCCTCCCTTAAACCTTTCTGGGTTGTTGCATTCCACTTTTGCAACCCAAGATACAACTGTATCCTCCCTACTCATTTCCCTATACATTGCTCCTGTATGTTTTCATCATCCTATCAATATAAATCCTTGCCCCAAGGTACCTCTCTCCACACACCCTTCTTTTCTCCAACACTCCACATCTACAAACTTGATCATATGTTGCTTTGTCTCATCTATTAATAATGCAAGTATTCTTGTAATATGAATACACTTTACACCAAAAGGCTAAGGCTGGCAGAACAGTCCTTCCCTAATCTTTTTTTCACCGAGTCATTTTTCCCTTTCGTAACTCTCTCCAAGGACCCAAATACTGTACCTTCCTTCCCCTGGATGGCTCTCCTCTATTTCTTTTTCCAATCTAACATGTTTATTTCTTAATAGTATCAAATACTTCAGGTCTTTAATCTCTTCCAACAGTTCACCACTATTCCTACCCTTGTACTTTAGCTCACTTGATTTACTCTATCTAAATTGCATTACCAAATTTTCCACTTTATTCTTCCTCCATTACAAAAATTACTTTAATCTTACCAGCATTTACCCTTAATTTCCTTGATCTAATATAAACATCGTATACAATTTAGGTTTGTAATTTTTGTTAACTTCACAATCAAGGAGGAGGTAGTCACTAATGACCAGATCTTTATATCCAAATCAAGCTTTGCTCCTTATCTTCCTACCCTTTGTTTCACATCACTAATCCATCCAATTATAAAGTAAAAAGCCAGGGTGGCATCCCAAAGGCATAACTTATACAGGAGAACATCAAGGATAAATAGAGTAGTCCAAACACAGGTGAGGGTTATAATGATAGTGCACAATGGCTTAAACATTTTCATTAGAGATATCAGCTACAGAATGTTGCTTTTAAAGAGGAGGCAGCCAATGCTGGCTAAGTGGCTGCTGGAGAATTTATGAAGTCATGATTCTGTAAAGCCACTGAAGAGCTATTATGTATAGTATTGTGATTTTTTTCACTAAGATACTAACTCGAAACCTGGATAGAACTGTTCAACATGTGCCTTCAAATCACCATAAACAGAAAGAATAATCATTATGAATGTTACTAATGTCTTCTAAAGCTATCTGCATTATATGTGTGAGGACTGATGTGGAAAAAAATATCATGTCCCTAACCCTAAACTGACCAGTAACCAAGTCCCAAAAACTGAAAACTGAGAGACCTGAAGGCAGTGGAGAAACAAAACAGAAAAGCATTTAGTATGACTTGCCATTATCAGAAGTCTTACCTGTCTGAAGACCTGAGTGATGAGCTCAGGATCAGTACCGAACATGGCAAGCGTACGATAGAACTGTGTTAATTCTTTGAGCAGAAGATCTAGAGCCTTCTGAGGTTCCACTGGGGACTCTAATTCACGTGCCAAACTTCCAGCTCGACCTGTAGTTAAGAGAAGATATAGAAATTACAAAGTTAGCTTAGAGCTGGAGAAAAGCATGTTTCAAGCTTGATTTCTCACCTGCCCTCACCTTTCATGCAGATCTTTTGTAAGCTGTCTTGTTACACTAAGTAAGAAAGGAAATCATTACTAATTATGCTGCAACTTGTTTGGAGCTAGCAAAAATTCAACTATAATGTGTTGTGAGGATGGTCAAAATGTCAGCTTGAACCCATGTAATCACTGGCTAAACTGTAGCCACATAACACATTAAACTATGAAAACATGCCCCCTTCCTCTCAGTATGTATACAAACACACACACACACACATCAACATAATATTAAGAGGTATCAATCCACACAAGGTTCAAGGGCCTAATGAAATTTCACCATACGTGCAGAAGATGTATGCAGATGAACTAAGCAAACCTTTAGAAATAATGTTCAAGATGTCGCCAGAGAGAGGCAAAGTACCAAGGGAGTGGAAAAAGGTGAATATAAAACCTGTATATAAAAAAGGAGACCAGGAAGAGGTACTGAAATACAGACTGGTTTTACTGATGAGTGTAGTCTGTAAGATTCTGGAAAAAAGATAACCACAAAACTGACAGATTAATTTCTACAAAGGAGGAATTATCAAGTGAGAGACAGCATGATTTTAAGAAAAAGAGGTCATGTGTAACAAACCTCTTAGATTTTAAAGGGAGTGAGTTTTGTCTTAGCATGCTTTTAAGAAAAAGAGGTCATGTGTAATAAACTTCTTAGATTTTCAAGGGAGTGAGTTCTGTCTTAGACATAAAAGGAAGGCTGAGTGGATACTTTGTCTCTGGACTGCCAGAAAGAATTTGACACAGTACTGCATAGCAGACTGATTATGAAGCTGGATCAAGAGGCATGAAAAAGGGGAAGATTCCATCAATGGACAGATTGTCTTAATGGAAAGGTACAAAGAATGCATCACAGGAGCTTTCTCAAACTGGGTTCAGGTCACTAGCACAGTGAAGCAGGGTTGTGTTTTAGGACCATTACTTTTATATGTAAATGATTTGCAAAAAAGGTGTGGACTCCTAGCCAGAATATGTTTGCAGATGATACATAAATCATGAAAGAATTGAAAAACATGGAGGACTGCATCCACTTACTAGGGCACCTTGGACAGACTCTAAAGTTGGTATAATACATGTTCGACGAAGTTCAACATGAGTAAATATATAATAATGAGGACGGGTTATAGCAAAAGAATGGCTCAGTATAATTATAATCATCTAGGAATACTTCTCACAGGAATACTTCTCATCATTCAAGTCACCTTTCAATGTCTTTATTCTTCATACAAATATCAATTGTACTCCTTAACCCAAGTCATCTCTTTGCATACACCACATGAAATGAAAACATTTGCAACACCCTTCATGACTAATGCATATATTCAGCATGTATTTTTTTATTAGTATCATTTCACCCAAGACCCAATATCTACTTATTCTTTATTGTACATCTACCACCCATCCAGTTATGTCACCAACTGCATTGAGATTCCCCTCCGGATTTACTTGCTCTACTGTTTTTACTATTTTTTTCTTCTGTCAGGTATCCTCACCATCCTCTTTGCTATCATTACATAAGCATTTATCATAGTAATTTTAAAACTATCACAATTTAATTCTGTAACATAGTTATTACCAAGTGCTTTTCAAACATCTTATCTATAATCAAATTTCCCATAACTTCCTGTGCACAGCCACATGTAGTCTCTAGGAAAAATGATCGTACACTTTTCATTCCATGCCAATCAAATGTTTCATCATTACTCAACTTTGTCTCACACACACACACCTACTCGAATAACCCTTGCCAAATACTATATATATACAACTTTCATCTTACATTATTCATTTACCCCTCTTGTTTTCAGTTCAGACATGTGAACTTGTAAATCTGTGTCACTGGTGGCTGCAAGCATACTTCTTTTATCTAAGGCCATGAGAGAATATACACAAATATGTTAATGGTGAAGATAACTGTAGAGAAATCTAATATTGTGACGTACAGATGAATTACAACTCTTCTTTCTTTCATTCCTTGCTGATCTGTCTTACTTCAAATAATCTTTATCCATCTAAAACATATATTTCTTACAACAAAAGTAAAAGTAAATAGCTGTGTCTATGTATTAGCCACGTATAATAAAATCTCTACCTGAACATTCATCTTAAAATGTACATATAACAAACAACACTTTTTGGAGAAAGTTCTAATCACAAAATCCTCCCTAATATTCATAAATAAACTTACAAAATGCCTATAACTGAATGTAATACAATACAAACTGAATATAATACAGTACATGCAAAGTTCACAACCAATGCCCTTCATCTGTTATACATGAACCATTTATCTCACCTCTCATGCCACCAGGCTTATTGCCTGAAAGCCCTGCAATAGCCTCATGTTCCAGGATGGAAGGCACAATGAGTGGTTGCACTTTCTCCTCCATCAGCTTAATTACACCCTGCAAGACCACAGATAAGTTATAATTCTCAAAGCCCAATTACATAGAAGCAATGACTGCACCAATTAATACAGGCAAAAGCATACAGGCAAAAGCAGAGATATGATGTAAAGTAAAGCTATCCTAGTTTGCACATTGTAAGACATAAAGGGCATATCTAGGTCTATTATTATAATTATATTTTATCACCATTTCCTGCATTAGTGACAAGAAACAGATGAAGAAAGACCCATCCAGTCACATACACACACACACATATTTTTTCATACATATTCAGCATTTCCTGCATTAGTGAGGTAGTGTGAAAAACTGAGGACTGAGCCTTAGTGGGAATATCCTCACTTGGCCCTCTTCTCTGTTCCTTCTTTTGGAAAATTATAGATAGAAGGGGAGGATTTCCAGCTCCCCACTCCCTCCCCTTTTAGCTGCCTTTTATGACACGCAGGGAATATGTGGAAAGTATTCTTTCTCCCCATCTCCAGGGATATATATGGAAAGTTTTGTGGGGCCTGGATGTGGAAAGGGAGTTGTGGTTTTGGTGCATTACACATGACAGCTAGAGACTGAGTATGGACGAATGTGGCCTTTGTTTTCCTTTGCTAGCGCTACTTCGCGTGCACGCCACGGGAGGGGGTGTCATTTTTAGATGTGGCAGGGTGGCAGCAGGAATGGATGAAGGCAGGATGTACGAATATGTGCATATGTCTATATGTATATGTCTGTGTATGTATATGTATGCATATGTTGAAATGGGTATGTTTGAAGGAATAGTGGGTCCAACAATGTTATGTGGTTGCGCAGCTTGGGCTACATATAGAGAGGGTTGTGCGGAGGAGGGTGGATATGTTGGAAATGAGATGTTTGAGGGCAGTATGTGGTGTGAGGTGGTTTAATTGAGTAAGTAATGAAAGGGGAAGAGAGATGTATGGTAATAAAATGAGTGTGGTTGAGAGAGCAGAAGAGTGTGTATTGAAATGGTTTGGTCACATGGAGAGAATGAATGAGGAAAGATTAACAAAGAGGATATATGGGCCGGAGGTGGAGGGAATGGGAAGTGGAAGACCACATTGGAGGTGGAAGGATGGAGTGAAAAAGATTTTAAGCAATCGGGGCCTGAACATACAGGAGGGTGAAAGGCTGCAAGGAATAGAGTGAATTGTGGTATACCAGCATCGACGTGCTATCAGTGGATTGAACCAGGGCATTTGAAATGCTGGGGTAAACCATGGAAAGTTTTATGATGCCTGGATGTGGAAAGGGAGCTGTGGTTTCAGTGCATTACACATGACAGCTAGAGACTGATTTTAAATGAACGTGGCCTTTGTTGTCTTTCCTGGCACTACTTCGCGCACTTGTGAGGGAAGGGGGGACGCCATTTCATGTGTGGTTGGATGGCGAGTATACCTGTGTACATGTATACATGTGTATATATGTTTATGTCTGTGTATGTTTAGGTATGTATACGTTGAAATGTGTAGGTATGTATATGTGCGTGTTTGGGCGGTGTGTATGTATATACATGTGTATGTGGGTGGGTTGGGCCATTCTTTCATCTGTTTCCTTGTGCTACCATGCTAATGTTGGAGACAGTGACAAAGTATAATAATAATAATGATATATATATATTTAGAGAGAGATAGAGAGTGTTAATGAGATGTCCTTGATTAGGGATGTAGTTTCCTGTTCTGTCTCAGCTAACATAGAAAGAAAAAAAAACAGACAGAGCTAAGGTTTTCAACTCAGAATAGCTGGGTAATGGGGGTGAGAGGCATTTACCTTACTAGAAAGTAGGGGTGGTGAGGAAGGTTTATAACCCCCTGAGATCAGAAATTTATTTTATGGCTTGTGGGGAACCCACTCCAGAGAGAAAGCATTTTTCATCCTTTAAGACATACATTTTTCCCATTATGGCATTGCATGTTGTGGTTAATGTGGGATGCTATAATTTTTTTCATAAGACAAAAATTTATCTGCTTAAAAATTGAGCATGGAAAGGGATACTGTGTCCAATACTTTATGTATAAATATGTGTTACAGAAACATATGATATAGTTAAGTAGTAGTTTCAGATGATTGTCAAAATTTTCTGCAGTGGGTACTAGTTGACTTTGATTGTGAAAGGTACAACTCTGAGCCCTCTATTAATGCTGCATTTTATATGTGATGTGTTGATTAGTTAGTCACCTTATCAGTTTCCTTGACATATGAAGGGAACTGTAAAGAAGTTTGGTTATCATATTTGTTGAGAATTGCTGTATTGTAATACCAGTAAACTTAAACAGACTACTAAAAATTATCTTTTTCTTTTTATCTTCCATCAGCAACTCCACATATGTCCAGTCTTTCTACGTTCTTCTTGGTGTTTGAATTTTGTGAACATGATTTGGCTGGCTTGCTCTCCAATGTCAATGTAAAATTCAATCTTGGTGAAATTAAAAAGGTAAGGAATGAACCTCATTTTTTGTTTTAGCTGTAATAAATCTTTGATACTGAAATTTCTTAAAAGCTTTACATTTAAGTTTGATAATCTCTTGGTAGTTGAATTTGTCACCTTTGAAGTGTAGGAGAGAGGGATTCTCCTTTCCCCCAAACCTGAATCTTTCCTGTACTTGACACATAGCTTCACTCTTCATGCTTGGATCACTGTCAGATGTAAGTCAAACTACCTGAAGACAGTTGTTTGACCATCATTAGGTTAGTAGCTTTTGAATTCAGCCATTGAAAATCCAAATGTTAACTTTGTTGATAATGAGGTATATTGAAACAAGTTTGTAAAAACAGTTTTACAGTGCAAACTAGTAAGGAATAGAGTATCAGTTGGATTTGCAGTGCAGAGCAGCGAGGAATGAGTTACACTTTGAGGTAGTAGTTGGTGCAGCCTATCTAGTAAAATAGGGCTCTAGAAAGTGAACTTCAAATATGTATATAACTAGCTAGCTGGTGCCTCAGATTTTTAACTTGATTCTAGGTATATTCATGCCACTGAATAAGAAAATGACTTTCGTTTCCTTCTAGCAGCTAGCAGCTCTAGTTCTGCTATATTTTTGTGGAGAGTACTCATTCATGGAACAAAGAAAATTCATTTCTGATTTTGTGAAGAGGGCATACTTGTTATTTCAAAATACAACTAGGGGACCAAGATAAGACATGGATGGGCTCCACACATTGTTTGTTTGTAATCACAGAATCCTTGGTTGACAGAGACAAGATCATTTTACCACCACTGCACCTCAAACTAGGTGTAATGAAACAGCTTTTGAAGGTTTTGAATAAAGAAGGGGACTGCTTTGACTGCGTATTCAGAAAATTTCCAGCGCTGAGCATGGAGAAGTTGGAGGCAGGTATTTTTGATGGGCCACAAATCAGGGAACTCATGAAGGACCCACATTTCCAAGATTAAATGAACAATGCTGAGGCAGATGCATGGTCTTTGTTCACTCTGGTTGTAAGGAATTTTCTTGGGAACCATAAATCAGATAACCACTCTGAACTAGTGGAGAACATGCTCTCTTCTTTCAGTCAACTTGGCTGTAAAATGAGCATCAAAGTGCATTACCTCCGCAGCCACTTGGATCGTTTCCCAGACAACCTTGGTAACCTAAGTGAGGAACAGGGTGAACGTTTTCACCAGGATTTAAGAACCTTGGGGACACTGGGATACTCATATGATATCAGATTACTGCTGGACCATTCAGTGTGATGGTCCTGGGGCAGCTCACCGCATGGTCTTTGAAACACCGCTTTCGTGAGATGTCTGAATAAATGAATTTTGTATCAGTGGTAACCTTTATATGCTTGTTTCACCATTATCTGATTCTGTGGATGTAATTTAATCATAGATAAACAAACTCTACTTGTATGAAGCCATTTTTGTTTTTTTTTATCAAAAAGGCAACAATAATGATTTGTAGTCATCAGTCCTCGTGTCTAATCAGTTGTATGCATAGCAGTTAGGGGTATATCATATCTCGATCACCAAAGCTGATAGAGAAAAACTGATGGCATGTTGAGAAACAGCATCCAAAAATTTACCTAAAAACATGTCTAATATCTCAGGCACCAAATTTTGTTTTCCAATGTGAAATAGTGGGCATAGATTAATTTTATATGGATGATCAAATTTCTGGTAACATATCATGTATGAAGGCACATGTGATGGATACAGAAGGTCATATCACATCAAATCTATCAGTTATGGAAACCTTCCTTACATCAAGCATGCTTTCATGGCCTTATGCAGTACCTTGTAGACCTGATATTAACCAAGACATGATGCAGAGGAATAGATAACATAAAATGATTCAAGAATTGAACTTACAAAAATATATTGTATTTGAAACCTTAAGTACTTAACACTACTAGTTAATCTATTAGACATACAGCGCATCTATGGTCAAAATGAACTTTCATTGCCCTCATTATCATTCGAATTACTAGCCACAGAATATTCATTGCGCCTTGGAATGTTATTCTTTTATTGTTTATGAATTTTAAAAAGAACATCTA
>JAUUDZ010433543.1:0-13539 GCA_032361705.1 Panulirus versicolor
TAGTCCTCTCAACCCTGAACTATGCAGCTGAAACATGGATGTAGAATGAGGCACAGAGGTCAAGAATCCAGGCTGTGGAAATGGATTATTTGAGGAGAGCATGTGATGTGACTAGATGGAATGAAGTAAAAAATGAAAGGGTGCATGAGAGATGTGGTATGGCGGTATGGCAAGGAATGCAAAGGGAATGAATTGTGGAGTGGTAGAATGGGTGAAACGTAATACTTTGAGGTGGTATGGGCATGTAGAGAGACTGAATGGCTGGGAGTTTACAAGGAGAGTGTATGATAGTACAATTAAGGGGGTTGGTTTGAGGGGAAGACCACCTGTAACATGGGCAAATAGGATGGATGAATAATGGAGGGAGAGAAACAGAGGAAGAATGCATGGAATAGTTTATGTGAGGGAGGCATTAAGGACAGGGATAAGTGGAAACTCATTTGTTGTTGCCACCCCTTGATAGGAGTTTCCGGAGGGAACGGGCATCATAGATATAGATAGACGATAGATATACAGCAAACCCTCAGTTTAAAGGACTAATAGGAACACCATATGTGGGGGACAATGAGACATTCCTCGTACCAATCACCATACATGCCCTTTTTTAGCCTCAAACATGAGGCCAAACATAGGCAGGGAGAACATTCAGAAGAGGAAATGATACTGGCCTCCCTCTACAAAATGAAATAGGAACTGAAAGCACTTTGTTGAGCTCAACAGAACAGAACATATTCATCCCCATAACAACACAGAAACAAGTCATGTAACGTCATATATATATGCCAACATACAGAGACTATAATTCAGAACAAGCAAAATACCCTTTATAATATGCATGGTGATTGGGTCATATGCAGTATTTGTGGTTTTCATTGAAATCACACACTAAAGACCATATGAATAGTGAGGCCTGGATCCTAAATTACAATGTACACATGCAACAGGACAAGAAAATCATTGCAGTAATCTATAGACTGCCAGATGCAAAACAATAAGAACTTATGGAACAAATAAAGAACATAGAATCATGTCTAGAATTCCTTAGAAACCCAGTCCTCAATGTACTCATCTTAGGGAACTTTAACTTACTACACATAAAATGGAGACAGGTTGAGAACAACTTGTTACTGAAAGTACCAACACCACTGGGACCTTGGAAGAACAGCTACAAGAAAGAGCGCTTTTCAAATTGTGTGACAGGTTCTCCTTCGGTCAGGAAATAACAAAACAAGCAGAAGAAACATCAGTCTAGCCTTAACCTCAGATAATGTGGACATAATATGTGACATCAGTCTCAAACACCCTATACTCTAATCACACTCTGATTGAAGTAAGCACAAGTTTGGATACTGAACTGCCGAGGCAAAACACATAACCATGGAGGTGTATTCAGCAGTTTCAGTTTTGATAGGAAACATAAAATGGGAAGATGAAATTAATGAAATAGCAACACAATGGAAAATTCTGCTGAATACCAAAGCAGAGGAGGAATGTGCTAAAGACATGATCACTCTGCTATTTCAACATGCAGTAGACACATACCAGCAAGAAGAAAGTACAAAAGGTTTAAGGTAGAACCAGGAAGATGAACATTATACAGCATGTGAAAAAGAATTATGGATCTTCTAAAAAAACATAGCTCACACAGCAAAGAAAACCTGTTAAGTGAAAATGATGTATATCATACTCAAAATATCATTTAAGACACAAGGAAAGGAAGAAAAAACCTCTGATGAAATATGAAATACGTGTAACCCAAAATACTTTTGCTCTTGCAAAATGCAAATCTAGACCCAAAAACAATATTGGCCCCTCTATAAACAGAAAAGGGTACCTTTTCAGAAGATTGCCTGGAGATGAGTAAGATTAAAAAAAAAAAAAGATTATGAATTAGCATTAGAACCAAAAATCGCCTTGAAGATAAATGACCCAATAGACTTCTCAAAACAGTAAACCTCCTCTGTTACATGTGAAGATTATCACCCCACCACAGGAATTTGAGCAGGCCATTGAGAATATACCCATGCACTCTGCTCCAGGACTAGATTTTTGAAGCTTTGTCTTCTTCAGAAAATGTAAAACATTTTGCATGGATGTTAATTATTCTTATATCTGAGAGCTTGAAATTGACTTACATGACCCCACCCAATGAAAATGAATGCAAAGCAATCCTGGAAACTCAACCATTATCAGTAAAACTTCACATTACCAAAGTTTTCAGGAGTGACCTGAGAGGTGAACTGATTGAAGTTATGGAATCGAACAACTTACATAACTCCCAGAATCCTTCATGAACCACTCCCCTGTGGAATCTACCATTATCTTTGGCACTGTACTATTGCCATAAGAAATAATGTGGCTCACTTTTGGTACTTGATCTCTGCATTAATGATTATTTGTTTTAGAAGGAAAACATCCTCCACAACCTTCCTCCTCCTCTCCACCATTCCCAAGGATCAACATGTTAACTTCATTATACCATGGCCATATATGGTATGTTTCCATATACATTAGTTTTACATGTATTTCTTTCATTCCATAATGAGAAAGAAACAAAATTTGAGGCTTTTCTTGGCCAAATAGTGATCATGATTTAGCAAGTTACCCATCATTTATGGGTAAAACAGTGCTACGGAGTGAAAGAGCCAGCGGCCCAGGTAACTTAGCTCCAAGATCTTTGAAGGTGGTCAGGAGACAGCTGATGTGCCCCATAACAAAAATATTCAACATATCTCTGTCGGATGGTCTGTTACCAACTGACTAGAAACTTGCAAATGTTACTTCTATATATGAAAAAGAGAGACAAAAAGTATGCCTTGAACTACCTCCCAATTAGCCTTGCATCAGTGATAGGTAAAATGATGGAAGGAATATCACAAGATCAAATTTTCATGTTTCTAGAACACAAAATCATATCAGACAACCAACAGTGTCCAAAATAAAAGATCCTGCCTGATGAATTTGCTGGAATTTTTTAATGTTATTAGAATTGCGTCAAAAAATTACTGTCTGATGCAGTATATTTCAGTTTCCTAGAGGCTTTCAATAAAGTACCCCACAAGAGACTTAAATAAACTAAAAGCACATGGAATTGGTGAAGAACTCTGTACATGGATAAGAGACTGGCTTACCAAAAGAAAGCAGGGTGTAGTATTAAACAGCAAAGCCTCAGATTGGTTAGAAGTAACAAGTGGTGTACAACAGGGGTCAATCCTAAGCCCACTTCTTTTCATAATATACATTAATGAACTAGAACTCAGTCTCATATCAAAGATCTCCAAATTTGTTTACGATACTAAACTAGGAGGCAGAGCTGCAAATGGTGGGACTGCGAAATGATTCAGAGAGATCTTAACTTACTGGCAGAGTGGTCAGACAGATGGCAAATGAAGATTAATGTAGACGTGTAAAGATACGCACTTTGGAGACAAGAATATGTGTTACAACTACAAACTATTTGGAAACTCGCTAACTAAAGCAAATTGAGAAAAGGACCTTGGAGTTGTCATTAGCAACAATCTGAAATACACTAAACATTGTCAAGCAGCAAGTAAATAAAGGCAACCATATGTTAGGTTTCATAGCTAGGAATATATATTAAAAGACACCAGAAACACTTCTCACACTTTATAATTCTCTAGTAAGGCCACACAGTTTTGGTCCCCAAACTATAAAAAAGATGAGGAAAAATTAGAGCAAGTAAAAAGATGCACAACAAAATTGATCCCATCCCTTAGAGATCTGGCATATGAAGAGGTTTTAATGATTGGATCTATCCTCCCTTAAAAAAAACGTAGACTTTGTGGTGACTTAATCCAAGTGTTCAAAATATTGAACAAGTTCAATAAAGTTAAACATGAACATCTTTTCGAAATGCAAGAAAATATGGTTACCAGGACAAATGGAATAAAACTCAAAGCTAAAAGCTGTAGCATGAATGTGGGAAGAAGCTTCTTTTCCTATAGGTGTGTTGAGCACTGGAATAAGTTACCATCAGACACAGTGAATGGTGAGACTATAGATACCTTCAAAAGTCATTTAGACAAATATTTTGTAGATTTGGGTGTACTCTGAGAAAAATACCAGAAATAAACTTATAAACAAAAGCGCTAATGGGAACATAAGAAGGCTAATGTGCAGCAGCAGGGAGTCGGTGATAGCTTAAAAAAACTGCAGAGCTGAATTACATTTTCTTGTGGTTAAAGTTTTTGTTTTCCAGACAACCCAATCATAGGCCAATCAGGCCTCCTGTTGTCTGTCTTTCTCATGTAAACTCATGTGTGGTGATTTCAAATGAGCTGTGGCTCAAACATGCATCACTGTGTAGTTGGCAGGCTTTATATGGCATGCCTCCATTTTAACAGACTTTATTGTGCCAAAAATTGGCTTTTAATGGACCCTTTTGAGCCCACTGGACTAAGTTTGGAATCTAAGACACATTTCTAGTAATCTAAGGGCCCATCTGACTGAGTTTGTGCTATAACAGGATAGCCTGATAGCTGTTGAAATATGTCCAGGATGCTATGTTTCAGGAAGACATGTGACAGCATGTTATGCATCAACTCAGTCCATTTTCATCATTCTAATAATATGCAATGTTCTTCCTTCACACATACGCATGGTTTTATACAATTACAGTAATTTATTGGTGCTATAATATCTTTTGTTCCTTTATACAGACAAAGTTCTCTCTGCTTACATATACAGTTTTGCACTGATTTACAATAACTTGATGGTGCAAATGGTGCAATAAGATCTTTTGTACCTTTACACCTACAAAGATAAGTAGAAGTTTCATGGTATAGCAAAACATTGCTGGGTCATATGCATGCCATTCTGAGATAAGCAACTACTTGATCAACACACAGATAGATGCTGTGCCCATCACACAAATAAATGCTGTGCCCATGTTCTCATGCAACTACAGTGTTTTCTATGGCAGAGTCTTGTCATATTGTACTAAAGTATGGCAGATAAGAGTGCCATACCATGTGTGAAGAGGTCCAAGAAACATCTTGGCATTTCTGAAAAGCTGAAAATTATTGAGCATCACAAGTGTGGGGAAAGTAGCCTGTGCCTCACTTTGACCAGGATTTGATTCACATGACTCCAGCTGATCATAAAGCTATTTACTTCTGATTCAAAGTATTCTTCGGTACTCTCTGAACACCTTTAGTCTTGAGGTAATAAGGTAGATTTCCATTACACTTATTAATCTTCATTCATGAGCTAATTCAGGATGCAATGGAATTTGGCTTCTAATGGACCATCCTTCCTCCCATATTAGCCCATTAGAATGAAGATTTATTGTAAAAGTACAGTAAGATTAGGAAGGGGGTTAGGCAGTTAAGTGTACAGAGGCACAATTAATAATGGATGGCTAAACCACCTGGAGTTGATTAAACATCGAGTAAGTGAGCAATTACTGTATACATATCATACCCTTAAAATTGAAAGCCTTATCTTAATGTTGCTTAAACCTGGATTTTAAAGGTCTACTCTCTATATCTATTACCCCATAATGTTTAGGTTTTCATGTCTATTAACAATTTAACCTTTATTGCCTGTTGGTTATATATCATCAGTATTTGATGTTTGGGATCTGACCTATATGTACTGACAGTTCATATATTATATTAAGGTTCTCAGCTTTTTATAATAACACCATATTTTAAATGTATGAGCTATCTGTATCATTTGCTGGTAAGGTTGAAGATTTCTTCTTCGTGTTGTCATTGTTTCATATAAAAAGTTTTCTCTTCCTTTTAAGAGCCCCTTTTTATTGAGGGTCTCATGTATTACCTTTAATGCTAATATTACACTCCTGTTGTTGGCAGGTCTTGTTTTGCAGAAGGATTTGATATGTGCCTCCAAGCTCTCCTGACTGACATACTGTTACAAGAACGAAAATAGCAGTTGCAGTAATTTGAAGAGCTATACAATAAAAACAGGCAGTAGCAATGAAAAATATGGAAATCACTGGAGAACCAAGAATAGAAGCAATTAAGAGGACATCAGTGACAGTCTGAGGGAAAGGTTTCACTGATAATGAGAACTATAGTTAATATTTAGTATCATCAAACTGTTCATAATACTTACAAAACTTAAGTTATCAATAGCCATAATTCTCTGAAAAAGGCCACTGCTTATATTTAATAATCAAAATATGGTACTGATAATGTTTGAAGTCATTAGCCACATATTTCAATGTATGGATCATATATAATGTTTTGTACAGTCAAACTGATCAAAGCATAAACAGAAATGTATGTTATTTTACTGAGATTTGTAAAGCAATTGCATAATTTAAAAAAGAATAATTTTGATAGAAGTATTGTGATGGTGAATTTGTTTCTGGTCAGTTCATTCCAGTTTTTTGGATTATCTGACGAATTTTAGAATCATAGGTGGAATAACCAAAAGAATACTTAAGAAAGCAAGTAGGCTGCTGGAATTGGCACCTAAAGGGACTGTTGAAATGGTAAATATAAGAATACTGGAAGCATGAATAAGTTGGAAAGAATACAGATTGTAAACTTTAAAAATCTGCTCAATTCACTTAACTTTGCTGAGAAGGCCAGAAGTCACAGTACGTTTCTGCTGTTCCTTCACTGAATACTTTAGGTTATCACAGGCTACATCTCTGGACTGCAGTATTGCATTTCACAAGACTGTGTTATACTATGCAGCAGACATCTTTAAAGGATTCTAGCATGAAAATTCCTATCTTTATGTACACAGTTAGGCAACCTTTCTTTACCCAACATTATACTTTTGGAAGGGACAGGGAAGGTTCATGCATGAAGGATAGAAAGAGCATGAATGTTTATGATGCCAAAATATCTAGAGGAATCATTTACTGCTGCTCCTGAAAATATATAAGGGGTAGAAGACACATGAATGTTCACATTGCCAAAAGACTTCTTCATCAGGAGCACCTTTTTGTAACATAAGACTAATAACACAAGAGAGGAGCCAAATGAATGCTTGTAATCAGAAAATCTTCACATTGAGCAGTATTTAAGTGAAATACATGACTGTTATTTCAGAAGAAAAGCTATATGAATGTTTATAGTGCCAGAAATCTTTGTCTTTTGAGCTACTTAGCAAAGCTTTTGATTGTTTTTACAGGAAAGTTCATATGGTCAAAAAGCATGCTTATAAAGTCATAATTTAGTAATATACATGACTATTAATGCAAGAGAGTAACCATATAAACATGCATATTACTACCAAACCTCCCTATGCATTACTTTAGTAGATATGGAGAGAGAGCATATTAAATGTTTACATTTCTGAAACGCTTTTCTATTGAAGTAGTACTTAGTGAAGCACATCATCTATACAGGAAAGAAGCCTGTGAATCATCACAGTGATACAGAATGAGTACTTTAGGGCACCACATGACTATACATGCAGTAGAAGAGCCATATGAATGTCCAAAGTGCCAAAAAACCTTCTCCCGTAGGCCATATTTAATGAAGCACATGAAAGTTCATACAGAAGAGAAGCCATACGAATGTTCACATTGCCAGAAGACATTTTCCCACAAGTATAATTTAGTCACACATATGAGAGTTCATACAGGAGAGAAGCCATATGAATGTTCACTTTGCCAAAAGACATTCTCCCAGAAGGGTAATTTAGTGCAGCATATGACTGTTCATACAGGAGAGAAACCATATGAATGTCCACAGTGCCAAAAGACTTTCTCCAGGAGGAGTTATTTAGTGCATCACATGACTGTTCAAAATGGTGAAAAGCCATATGAGTGTTCGTATTGCCAGAAGGCTTTTATGTATAGGAGTAATTTAGAAAACCACATGAGAGTTCATACACGAGAGAAGCCATATGAATGTTCTCAGTGCCAAATGACCTTCTCTCATAGTAGTAATCTATATGGGCACATGAAAGTTCATACAAAAGAGAAGCCATATGAATGTTCACATTGCCAAAAGACCTTCTCCCGGAAGAGAAATTTAGCAGCACACATTAAAGTTCATACAGGAGAGAAGCCTTATGGATGCTCATATTGTGATAAAACCTTCCCAGAAAGATGTTACCTAGTTAGGCACATAGGAGTTCATACTGGAGAGAAGCTTTTTAAATGTACAGATTGCCAAAAGACATTTTGCCGGAGGGGTAGTCTAGTGAAGCACATGAAAGTTCATACGAGAGAGAAATCTTATGAATGTTCACATTGCCAAAAGACATTCTCTCAGAGGAGTAATTTAGAGTCACATGTGAAAGTTCATTTGGGAGGAAAGCCATACGAATGTTCACTTTGCCATGAGTCATTCTCTCTTAGTGCTACTTTAGTAAACCACATGACAGTTCATACAGTGGAGAAGTTATATGAATGTTCACATTGTCCAGAGACCTTCTCCCAGATGGCTGATTTAGTGCTTCACATGACTATTCATATTACAGAGAAACCATATGAATGCCTAGTACCAAAAGGCATTCTCCAGGAAGATTTCTTCATGCAGTAAATGAATATTCAAACATAGGTAATCTTTGATTATGATGCTTGCCTCAGAGGTATGAAAGGTAAGTCAAGACAACCTGCTTTAATTGGGACACTTAGTGCTCATTTTTATGCATCTGCATATGAAATTATATGATTATGTAACTTCTTATGCAGATGCATAAAGATGAGACCATGACTGAAAACTGAACCTGGCAATCAAACTTAACCAGAGTTATTAAGGTATGAAGTTTAGTCTAGGGAAATCTTCTTTTGATGGGATTTTAGTCATCATTGGGCAACAACATATAAAGTTACATGACTATACGTCAAGTGGTGCTTAGAACTAGGATGTAAGCATCTAACTATTGAGGTATAATATTGTGGTCAAGGTGGCATACTTTTGGTTGTATGGTGAAGTGCTATTCAGCATGCATGTGCGTCCAAAAGTACATGACCAGTCATCAAATAGGGGTTCAGAAAAACTGAACTCAGATTTAAAGCTTAACAAGCTTCTCTGAGGTGTGAAATGTAGGTCAGGATGGCTTACCCTTCTTGGGATGCTGAAATGCTCATTGTTGTGCCTCCATGTGCAGTTGTGTGGCCATACATCATGTAGAAGCTGAGAAATAAACTTATGGAAAATTTAAACAGGCTCTTTAAGGCATAACATGTAGGTCAGATGTGAGGCACTCATCAACTGCATTGGCATATGAAATTGCATGACTAAATCAAACAATGGCTGAAAACTGAAATTGTATTTAAAATTTACCCAAGGTGTAGACAAGAACATATATGCAGACACAGATGTGGACACAGGGTAGTGCAATAGATCTTGCTCTGCCGTGCAAGTTGAACCTAAAAGGACAGAAACCATAACAAGATTCATGTTGCCAGAAATTTAATAAAACGTATTAGAATTCAGCCATATTGATATTCATCAATGTCAGATGAACTTTCATATCAGTAATTTGCATGGGAACATGAAAACTTTTACTTGAGAAAAGTCATATGAATGTTTACATTGCCAAAAGACCTTCTCTTACAGATGCTTGGTTGGACATGTGAGAGTCCAAACAGAGAGAATCTTTTTAATGTTAATTTTGTCATGAGTGCTTCTCCCAGACATGAACTTCAGTGGTGCAGATAAAAGATTGTAATGGAAAGAAACCATATGAATGTTCACATTTTCAGGAGGAATTCTAGAAAGTTCACACAGGAAATAAGCCACATGAAAGTTGACTATGCTAAACTTTTTCTAAGAGAAGTGCAGTAGTTAAGCACAAGAAACCATATGAATATACCTTTTTTCTTTTTATATAGGAGGCTCCAGTCATGGGCCTTAATTGAAATATAGAGAGGGTGATGAAAGGGAGAAAGAAGAGATGAGGAATAGAAAAATCTGTCTTTTAAAGAGTGCTAAGTCATAGTTATTAAGAAAGACATGAGGGGTGGAGAGTTCCAAAGCTTTAAGGTTTAGGGAAAGAAACATTTATCAAAATGGCCCGCCCTTGAGCTGTCAATGGTCACACAACAGTCTTGTGATGCAGTTGCTTGCCAAGTATTGTGTGTTTTAGCTAATGGTGGGGGCACACAAGCAGCCAGCTCACAGGAGCAAAATCCAAAATAATACCTGTAGAATAGGGTCAAGTCTTGAGGTTAGCCTGGGAGAAATGATGTTGGACTGCTTCCAACTCAACTGTGTCAAGCAGTGGAATTACAATTCCACCAAAGGAGAAAGGAAAGTTGAGGAAAACTTTCAGTTGAGAGATGGCCTGAAACTGGGTCTTGGAGGCATGAAAATTAACTAGTTTTCGTCTACTCCATTAAGTTATCCTCTCTATGTCTAAATTATTAAGGAAGTTGTGTTGAGATAAAATGCAGGTTGAGTATTAAAGGAAGAAGGAGCAGATTTGAAGGATATGGAGCAATGCAGTATTGACTTGTTAGCAAATGAGTGCATTTAGTTATTTGCAGAGGAAAATAAATTATTGACAAAAAAAGAGTGAAGGAGACAAGACAGAAGCTTGAGGGACACCACTGTTGATGGTAAAAAAAAAAGAGAGGCTGACCCATCAACATCCATAGAGATAGAGTGGCTAAAGAGGAAGCTAGATATGAGGGAGCAAAGTGAGGAGGGAAACCAAAAGAGGTCCTAAGTAACACCAGAGCTCTTACACAGAACTTGGGTATGTAATTATGAAAAATAAATGATAATTCCAAAAGCTTTTCAGTTAAAAGGGTCATTTACTATTGCCTATGAAAGTTCATTCAGGAGAGAAGTCCCCTTTATGTTCACAGCATTATCTTCTAAAGCAGGAGCATAAACATCTTGCTTCTGAAAAAAAAATTCTCGCATATAGGAAAAAATGTCTCATAGAATAAAGGAACATAAAGAAAATAAAATGATTGAGAAAAAAATCTATGAGATAGCCAAAACACTACACAAACTGATGTGAACAAGACTCAATTCACTGCTCATATCTTTCTATCATCAGGTAGATTACTATCTGGATCACTAGACTTGTCACTGTGGAGCAAATATTACAACCTGATTTAATGTGCACCCAACAGTCTACTTTAACATCCTTTCCATGATGTGATTGTTGTATATGGAAGCTTTCCATGATATGATTGTTGTATATGGAAGCTTTAGACATCTCATGCTACCACCATAGATCAGCTGAAATTGAAAAGCAATTGTTGGTGTGAAGCACAGGTCAGAGATCCATTTGGGGTCACCTCTACTGAGATGTACATCTACAACAGGTCTGGATAGAGGGTTAAAAGAATTCTTCCCTGAGAAATAAGCTGAAGTAGTATATTGCTATGAATAATGAGAAGCTCTCTTAAACTGAATGTTCTTATTACTTAAAATCTGAGAACTAAAGAACTCATCATACACAAAACAAATCATTGCCCAGAACTAGCCAGAATTGTTCCCCAGTCGTCTGTAAAGGCCGAAATGGTAACATTGTCATTGCTGTGGAAGAATTGTCTTATAAAGCTAATTTCTTTAATATATACCAGCCTTCTATTACTTTTTTCCCTGCTTTAGTGAATTGGCATCAGGAATAAACAAAACTTGGCTTCATTTGCTCACGCTTAATCTCTAGCTGTATTATATAAAGTAGCACAGCCAGAATTATGAACAAAACTATAACTATGGTAATAAATCCTACAACCATTTTATGACTCATCATCATGAAATAAATTTTTCAGCAGATGAGGAACTTTAACACGGCTCTTCTGAGGAAACATATTTCTTATTTTGTATTCAGATATTGGGGAAACCCATCCCTGGGCAGGGTGAATAAAGTAGAAATAGAAATGATGAATGCAAGGTATGGGAGGGTGTGGAAGGAGTGGTACAGACAGGAATGAATGAAAATTATCAAGGTAGAAGGGAAAGAAGGATGTGCAATTCTGCTGTCATTGAGAGTGTGGGCATTGTTACAGAGCATGGATGGAATGGATCAAGATTAGTATGGTTGAAAGTAAAGATTGGAAATTTTAAGTATGTATTGGTATGTGTATATGCCCCTGCAGATATGAAGACTGTTTGAGATAAGGATGAAATGCTTCTAGAGAAATTTGAATGACTATATAAACAGTTTGAGAATGATAGAAATGTGGTTGTAATGGGTGATATGAATGCGAAAGTGGGGTGTGATGAAACTGGTAAGATAGTTGGTGAATGGGGAGAGCTTGAAGTAAATAAGAATGGAAGTTATCATGGGGATGTCTGTGCTGAGAGGGGTTGATTCCTTGCAAACACCTTTTTTCAGCACAAAGATGATTCACAGGTATTCATAGATGAGAAATGATGGAAGAAAAGAGCAAAATGGTTTGATTGACTATGTGGCAGTAGATGAAAGATTGAGAAAGGCTGTGCTAGATGCTAGAGTCATGAGAGGATTCTTTGGAGACTGATCATTTCATGATTCTTTTGGTGTTGAGGATCAGGGTGAAGTGGAGGTATGGTGATAGGAAGAATGGAGAGGTAAAAGTGTTGCAAGCGAGATGAATTGGGAAAAATACAGAGGGATTATGAAAGGAAGGTAACTAAAAGCTTAGATGGAAGTGCAGTGGATGTAGAAATGCAGTCATCTGTGAATGAGGTATTTAAAATGTGTAGAGAAATACTAGTAAAGGCTGTAGAATTAGTTGGACACAAGGTAGTGAGATACTGGAATAAAAAGGGCAATGCTTGGTGGACAGAAGAGATTGGAAACGTTGTGGAAGAGAAGAAAAGGCATGTACCACTGGAAGTCAGCATAGGAAGAGGGAAGAATACAAAATATGTAAGTGGAATGTTATGAAGCTGATGGAGGAAAGCAGAGTAAATGAAGATTTTGGAAGAAAGTTAAGTGAAAAGTTTTGGGATAATAAGAAACTATACTGGAAAAAGGTGAAAAAGGAAAGAGAGGATGTAAGGGTAGAAATGGTGATGTGAGAAGTAAGAAAGGGGAATTGCTGAATCAAAAGGAAGTGAAAGGAAGATGGAAAGAGTATTTTGAAGAACTGATGAATGTGGGGGCAGGGGAGGCAGCAATTGTCACATGCATGGGTAAAGAGGAGTTTACATGAAAAAGACTGACAACAGGAGGCCTAATTGGCCCATGAGTGGGTTGTCTGTGAAAAAAAGGATTCTAATTTGACAAGAAAATGTAATTTTGTTCAGCAGTTTTTTAAGCAATCACAGGGGCCTAAAGCAAAAAGGAAGGTAAGATGGGCAATGATGGGGCTGAAGGTAGGAAAAGTATCTGGAGTGGATGGGATTATGGCTGAAATGCTGAAGTATGGAGGAGGACATGTGATAGAATGGATACATCTTATATGAAATTTAGAATGGAAACAGAAAGTTGTGCCTGAGGATTGGGTAAAAGCTATTTCCTTTATTCAAAGGAAAATGTGCTAAGGATGTATATAGCAGTTATAGGGGAATAAATCTGTTAAGTATAACAGGAAAAATGTATGCGAGAATATTAACTGAGAGTGATGGAAGTGACTGAATGCAGAATAAGTGAAGAGCAAGGGGGTTTTAGGAAAGGTAGGGGATGTGTGGATCA
>JAUUDZ010433554.1:0-13539 GCA_032361705.1 Panulirus versicolor
AGAGAGAGAGAGAGAGAGAGAGAGAAGAGATAGAGAGAGAGAGAGAGAGAGTGGAGATACTACATCACAGATCAGCCTCAGGTGTCAAAGTAAGATGCCACACAATAAAGCACAGCCCGTCAGTGGAGCTTGGATGGTTGTGACGAGGGTCAGACATTCCACAGGAGTGCATGACACAGACCATTCTCAACAACCCAACGTCACTACACCGTCATTATAGATCGACAGTAAGTGACCAGAGCACAGATGCCCTACAGGAGAGAAACAATAGGCACAAAGGAGCATCATAACCTTCTGGAGTTAGAAAGGGCAGCTATCTCAAAACGTCCACCCGTTGCTCAGGGGAAGGTCAGTCTACTTATACAGGCGTAGTCTGTGATATTTCTCGGGGGTCTAATTTGCTCTTAACAAAGTTGACTTTTCAATGGCGCGATCACAGGTGACAAAAATATACACCTAAATGCATACGATATAACAGTATCTACATAAAGGTAATAAGTTATCAAGGAAATAAGAAATGTAACCAATGTTCTCGGAATATTATGTGTAGATTTCAAATGACTCTCTTGACCTGAGTAACTGGACGTGACAATGTATATGTGGCGAAAGGTTAAGTCTCTTGTGTCTGACGACTGGCAAGCCTTGCCTACCTTTATGGCAACCTATGATCAGCTTTTCATTGACATGACATAATAATTCATATTTAATCTTCCATCTTAATTTTAGATTAGGTGCAGGCGTTCCAACATAATGTGCTTCATATTACATCGTTCTGCTCAAAATGTTGCCCAAAGTATATATTCAATTTGAAAACAAAATGTACACAAGACGTTGGTCCCAAGCGTGCCATCCAATTAGCAGATGTATGTTACACTCCTCACCCCACTGATGACCTGCCTGCAACAGACGGATGCACCATTTGAAGCAAATTATGTCTGGTTAATGGAGCAGCCGGAGAGGCTACTGCCCCAGGTGGGTAGATCCTCACTACCTGCACGCCTTTTATTGGTGGAAAGCTTCTGATGGAGACAACCTCTGCTCAGACATCCGTAAACAACTAATACCAGAATCAGTCTGGTCATGTATGTTGGGAGACACCATCCCAGGTCCATGTGGTGAATGATACGTAATATTGCCAGCGCCTCAGGGAAAGGCTCACTCAGTGACGAGTGCGCGTATTTACGGGAAGGAAAACATAAGCATTCTTATCTGTCAGCCTCAGGAAGAAACAGAACAGAAAAATATGTATTTGAATATCAACTTGTTGCCAAAGAAATTCAGCCTTTAATAAATCCTCTACGTTCGTAGTCATCCAGACTGTTTTTGAGTCTTCTCTGTTTTAAGTCGAAAAGGTGTTTACGAAGGATAAAATCAATAGAAAACAATGGACATCGCTGAGAAAGGATGAGACCAGAGAGTGACTGTGATTCAAAGAAAAAAACACATGAAATATATGTTAACATGAAAAGACAATTTCCCTACATGTTAAGAATGATCACAAAAAGTATTTATATATATATCAAAATCGTAAGACGAGGAGAGAACATGAGAAATACAATCGAACAAATAAAAAGATATTGGGTAAGATAAGCGACGAACAAAATGTGGTGACCTCTTCTCTAAACAGAACCTTCAACCATGTCTGCAACAAAACACAAGTTCATAACTTAAGCATAAAACATAAAACGGCAGAAAATAAAAGGTACGAGGAGCTTTGATATATGGATCATAGAAACCAAAACAAACTTGCTCGTCTAAACCGATCCAAGGATGTTTGTCGGTAACACGGCAAATAGTATACCCTATAACCACAGTACACCCTATGTGTTCCCTGTCGGTACGAAGTGAAATTACCTTCACGGTAGTGTATGGTGGCTGATGGGACTCGCATATCTATTCCCAGTGTTGCTCTCATAATATAAGCAGTTAATTCACTCTTTTATCCTTTCAATTTTGTCTTCATTATCAGCTCTCTCATGAGCATGACACTTTGTCATACTACAATCACTGCTAAAACTACGTCCAATAGAATGTAATTTTATATTATATTATGAAACACTGGAGGTAACTTGAGAGAAACAAAAGGCATATCTAATGAATAATTATTGAACATTTTCTAATCATCATTTCTATTACAGGAATAAGTGACTAGTAATCATTGTTCCACATGCTGGTAAACTCTAGGCTGGAAGCAGTGCTCCACATGCTTGTACACTCTGGGCTGGTGGCAGTGCTCCTCATGCTGGTACACTGCAGCCTGGTGGCAGTGCTCCATATGCTAGTACAATACAGCCTAGAAGCAGTGCTCCACATGCTGGTACACTCCAGGCTGGTGGCAGTGCTCCATATACTGGTACACTCCAGCCTGGTGGCAGTGTTCCACATGCTATTTGCACTCCAGGCTGGTGGCAGTGCTCCACATGTTGGTACACTCCAGGCCGGTAGCAGCATGCAGGTACACTCTACCTGGTGGTAGTGCTTCAAAGACCGGCACACTCCAGCCTGGTGGCAGTGCTCCACATGCTGGTACATTCCAGCCTGGTAGTAGTGCTCCACATACTTTTACACTTCAGGCTGGTGGCAGTGCTCCACATGCCGGTATGCTCCAGGCTGGAAGCAGTTCTCCACATGCTGGTACACTTCAACCTGGTGGCAGTGCTTCACATGCTGGTATACTCCAGGATGATAGCAGTGCTCCACATGCTGGTACACTCCAGCCTGGTGGCAGTGCTCCACAAGCTGATATACTCCAGGCTGGTAGCAGTGCTCCACATGCTGGAGCACTCCAGGCTGGTGACAGTTCTCCACATGCTGCTACACTCCATCCTATTGGTAGTGCTCCACATGCTGGTACACTCCTGGCTGATAGCAGTGCTCCACATGCTAGTACACTCCAGGCTGGCGGTAGTGCTCCACATGCTGGTACACTCCAGCCTGGTGGCAATGATCCACATATTGGTACACTCCAGGCTGATAGCAGTGCTCCACATGCTGATATACTCCAGCCTGGTGGCAGAGCTCAACCTGCTGGTACACTCCAGCCAGATGACAGTGTTCCACATGCTGGTACACTCCAGGCTGGCGGCAGTGCTCCCCTATGTTGGTACACTCCAGGCTGGTGGCAGTCCTCTACATGCTGGTACACTCCAGCCTGGTAGCAGTGCTCCACATGCTTGTACACTCCAGGGTGGTGGCAGTGCTCCAATTGCTGATACGCTCTAGCCTGGTGGCAGTACTCCACATGCTGGTACACTCCAAGCTGGAAGCAATGCTCTAAATGCTGGTACACTCCAGACTAGTGGCAGTGCTCCACATACTGGTACACTCCAGGCTGGTAACAGTGCTCTACATGCTGGGGCACTCCAGTCTGGTGGCAGTGCTCCACATGATGGTACATTACAGGTTGGCGGCAGTGTTCCACATGCTGGTACAATCCAGCCTGTTGGCAGTGTTCCACATGGTGGTACACTCCAGGCTGGTGGCAGTGCTCCATATTCTGGTACACTCCAGCCTGGTAGCAGTTGTCCACATGCTGGTACACTCCAGGTTGGTGGCAGTGCTCCACATGTTGGTACACTCCAGCCTGGTGGCAGTGCTCCACATGCTGGTGCACTCAAGGATGGTAGCAGTGCTCCACATGCTGGTACACTACAGCCTGGTGGCAGTACTCCACATGCTGGTACACTCTAGCTTGGTGGTAGAGCTCCATATGCTGGTACGCTCCAGCCTGGTGGCAGTGCTACGCATGCTGGTACACTCCATGGTGGTAGCAGTGCCCAACATGATGGTGAACTCCGGGCAGCTACCAATGCTCTGCATGCCATTTGCACTCCACGCTGATGGCAGTGCTCCAAATGCTGGTACACTCCAGACTGACAGCAGCGCTCCACAAGCTGGTACACTCCAGGCTGGTGACAGTGCTCCACATGCTGATACACTCCAGCCCGGTGGCAGTGCTCCACATACTGGTACACTCCAGTCTTGTGGCAGTGCTTCACATGCTCTAACACTCCAGCCGGGTAGCAGTGCTCCACATACTGATACACTGCAGGCTGGTGGCGGTGTTCCACATGCTGATACACTCCAGGCTGGTAGCAGTGCTGCACCAACTGGAACACTCCAGCCTGTTGGCAGTAGTCCATATATTGGTACACCCCAGCCTAGTAGAAGTGCTCCAAATGATGGTACACTCCAGGCTGGTGGCAGTACTCGACATGCTTGTGCACTCCAGGCGAGTGGCAGTGCTCCATATGCTGGTGCACTTCAACCTACTGGCAGTGCTCCACATGCTTCTACACTCCAGGCTGGTAGTAGTGCTCCACATGCCGGTACGCTCCGGCCTGGTGGCAGTACTCGACATGCTCTTACACTCCAGGCTGATAGCAGTGCTCCAGATGCTGGTACACTCCAGGGTTGTAACAGTGCTCCACACTCTGGTACACTCCAGCCTAGTGTCAGTGCTCTACATGCTGGTACACTCCAGGTTGGTAGCATTGCTTCACATGCTGGTACACTCCAGGCTGGTGACAATGTTCCACATGCTGGTACACTCCAGCCTGGTACCAGTGCTCCACATGCTGGTACACTCCAGTCTGGTGGCAATGCTCCACATGATATTACACTCAAGCCTGGTAGCAGCGCTCCACATGCTGGTACACTCCAGGCTGGCAGCAGTGTTCCACATGCTGGCACACTCCAGGCTGGTGGCATTGTTCAACATGATGGTACGCTCAAGGTTGGTAGCAGTGCTCCACATGTTGGTACACTCCAGGCTGTTAGCAGTGCTCCATGTGCTGGTACACACCAACCTGGTGACATTGCTCCACATGCTAGTACACTCCAGGCTGGTAGCAGTGCTCCATATGCTGGTACACTCCATGGTTGTAGCAGTGCTCCACACTTTGGTGCACTCCAGCCTAGTGTCAGTGCTCCAGATTCTGGTACACTCGAGGCTGGTAGCAGTGCTCCAGATGCTGGTACACTCCAGGCTGGTGGCACTGCTCCACATGGTGGTACACTCCAGTCTGGTGGGTGTACTCCACATTCTGGTGCACTCCAGACTAGTAGCAGTGGTCCATTTGCTGGTACACTCCAGGCTGGTAGCAGTGCTCCACATGCTGGTACATTCCAAGCTGGTAGCAGTGCTACACATGCTATTTGCACTAAAGGCTGATGGCAGTGCTCCACGTGCTGATACACTCCATGCTGGGAGCAGTGCTGCACATGCTGGTACACACCAGGCTGGTGACAGTGATCCACGCGCTGGTACACTCCATGCTGGTTGCAGTGCTCCACATATTGGAACAATCCAGGCTGGTAACAGTGCTCCACATGCTGGTACACTCCAGGCTGGTGGAATTGCTCCATATGATGGTACACTCCTGCCTGGTAGCAGTGTTCCACACGTTTGTACACTCCAGCCTTGTGGCATTGCTCCACGTGCTGGTACACTCGAGGCTGGTAACAGTTCTCTCTATGCTGGTACACTTCAGGCTGGTGGCAGTGCTCCATATCTGGAACACTCCGGGACGGTAGCAGTGCTCTTAATGTTGGTACACTCCAGCCTGGTGACATTGCTCCATATACTGGTACACTCCAGGGTGGTAGGAGTGCTTCACATTCTTGTACACTCCAGCCTGGTAGCAGTGCTCCATATACTTATAACTGCAGACTGGTGGCAGTGCTCCACATGCTGGTACACTCCAGGCTGGTAGCAGTGCTGCACCTACTGGTACACTCCAGATTGGTAGCATCGTTCCACATACTGGTACAATCGAGGATGGTAGCAGTGCTCCACTTGCTGGAACACTCCAGGCTGGTGGCTGCGCGCTGTATGCTGGTACAATCCAGGCAGGTGGCAGTGCTCCACATGCTGGTACACTCCACCCCGGTGGTAGTGCTCCACATGCTGTATCTCTCCAGTCTGGTGGCAGTGCTCCACATACTGATACACTTTAGGCTGGTGGCAGTGGTCCACATGCTGGTACATTCCAGAGGGGTGGCAGTGCTCCACCTATTGGTACACTCCAGCCTGTTGGCAGTGGTCCATATATTGGTACATCCCAGCCTAGTAGCAGCGCTCCAAATGATGGTACACTCCAGGCTGGTGGCAATGCTCCACATGCTGGTACACTCCAGGCTGTTATCAGTGCTTCATATGCTAGTGCACTTCAACCTAGTGGCAGTCTTCCACATACTTCTACACTCGAGGCTGGTAGCAGTGTTCCACATGCTGGTACACTCCAGGGTTGTAGCAGTGCTCCACATTCTGGTTCACTCCAGCCTAGTGTCAGTGCTCCACAAGCTGGTACACTCCAGCCTGGTAGCAGTGCTCCACATGCTGGAACATTCCAGGCTGGTGACAGTGCTCCACATGCTGCTACACTCCATCCTAGTGGTAGTGCTCCACATGCTGGTACACTCCAGGCTGGTAGCAGTGCTCCACATGCTGGTACGCTCCAGGCTGATAGCAGTGCTCGACATGCTGATATACTCCAGCCTGGTGAAAGAGTTCAACATGCTGGTACACTCCAGCCAGATAACAGTGTTCCACATGCTAGTACACTCCAGGCTGGCGGCAGTGCTCCCCCATGCTGGTACACTCCAGCCTGGTGGCATTGTTCCACATGCCGGTACAATCCAGGGTGGTATCAGTGCTCCACTTGCTAGTACACTCCAGATTGGTAGCAGTGCTCCACATACTGGCACAATGCAGCTTGGTGGTAGTGCTCCACATGCTGAAATACTCCAGCCTTGTTCCATTGCTCCACATGCTGGTACATTCCAGGATGGTAGCAGTGCTCCACATGCTAGACACTCCAGGCTTACGGCAGTGCTCCACATGCTGGTACACTCAAGACTGGTGGCAGTCCTCCACATCCTGGTACACTCCAGGCTGGTGGTACTGCTCCACATGGTGATACACTCCAGTCTGGTGGGTATGCTCCACATACTAGTGCACTCCAGACTGGTAGCAGTGTTCCATTTGCTGGTACACTCCAGGCTGGAAGCGGTGCTCCACATGTTGTTGCATTCGAAGCTGCTAGCAGTGCTCCACATGCTATTTGCACTAAAGGCTGATGGCAGTGCTCCATATGCTGGTACACTCCAAGCTGGGAGCAGTGCTGAACATGCTGGCACACTCAAAGCAGGTGGCAGTGATCCACGTGCTGGTACACTAGGCTGGTGGCAGTGCTTCACATGCTGGTACAATACAGGCTGGTAACAGTGCTTCACATGTTGGTACACTCCAGGCTGGTGGAATTGCTCCATATGATGGTACACTCCTGTCTGGTAGCAGTGCTCCACATGTTGGTACACTCCAGCCTGGTGGGAGTCCTCCACATGCTGGTACACTCGAGACTGGTAACAGTCCTCCATATGCAGGTACGCTTCAGGCTGGTGGCAGTGCTCTATATCTGGAACACTCCTGGATGGTGGCAGTGCTCCAAATGCTGGTACACTACAGCCTGGTGGCGATTCTCCATATGCTTGTAGACTCCAGGGTGGTAGGAGTGCTCCACATGCTGGTACACTCCAGCCTGGTAGCAGTGCTCCATATACTGATACACTGCAGGCTGGTGGCAGTGCTCCACATGCTGGTACACTCCAGGCTGGTAGCAGTGCTGCACCACTGGTACACTCCAGACTGGTGGCATTCTTCCACATGTTGGTACAATCCAGGGTGGTAGCAGTGCTCCACTTGCTGGTACCTCCAGGCTGGTGGCTGTGCTCCGTATGCTGGTACACTCTATCCCGGTGGCAGTGCTCCACATGCTGTATCACTCCAGCCTGGTAGCAGTGCTCCATATACTGATACACTGCAGGCTGGTGGGAGTGCTCCACACTGGTACACTCCAGGCTGTTAGCAGTGCTCCATATGCTGGTTCATTTCAACCTAGTGGTAGTCCTCCATATGCTTCTACACTCCAGGCAGGTAGCAGTGCTCCACATGCTGGTACAATCCACGGTTGTAGCAGTGCTCCACACTCTGGTACACTCCAGCCTAGTATCAGCGCTCCACATGCTTGTACACTTCAGCCTGGTAACAGTGCTCTACATGCTGGTACACTCCAGGCTGGTGTCAGTGATCCACATGATGGTACACTAGCCTGGTACCAGTACTCGACATGCTCGTATACTCCGGTCTGGTAGCAGAGCTCTACATGCTGTTACACTCCAGCCTGATAGCAGTGCTCCACATGCTAGTACACTCCAGGCTGGCGGCAGTGTTCCACATGATGACACATTCCAGGCTGGTGGCAGTGCTCCACATACTGGTACACTCAAGTGTGGTAGGAATGCTCCACATGCTGGCACACTCCAACCTTCTGGTAGTGCTCTAAATGCTGGTACACTCCAGCCTGGTGGCATTGTTGCACATGCTGGTACAATTCAGGGTGGTAGCAGTGCTCCACTTGCTGGAACATTCCAGGTTGGCGGTTGTCCTCCACATGCTGGTACACTCCAGCCTAGTGGCAGTGTTCCACATGCTGTGACACTCTAGCCTGGTAGCAGTGTTCCACATATTGATACACTGCAGGCTTTTGGGAGTGCTCCACATGATGGTACACTCGAGGCTGGTAGCAGTGCTGCACCTACTGGTACACTCCATCCCGTTGGGATTGCTCCATATATTGGTTCACCCCAGCCTGGTAGCAGTGCTCCAAATGATGGTACACTCCAGGCTGGTGGTAGTGCTCCACATGCTGGTACACTCCAGGCTGTTAGCAGTGCTCCATATGCTGGTGCACTTCAACCTAGTGGCACTGCTCCACATGATTCTACACTCCAGGCTGATAGCAGTGCTCCCCATGTCGGTACACTCCAGCCTGTTGGCAGTGCTCGACATGCTATTACACTCCAGGCTGGTAGCAGTGCTCCACATGCTGGTACACTCAAGGTTTGTAGCAGTGCTCCACACTCTGGTACACTCCAGCCTAGTGTCAGTGCTCCACATGCTGGTACACCCCAGGCTGGTAGCAGTGCTCCACATGCTGTCACACTCCAGGCTGGTGACAGTGCTCCACATGCTATTACACTCCAGCCTGGTAGCAGTGCTCCACATGCTAGTACACTCCAGGCTGACGGCAGTGTTTCGCATGCTAGCACACTCCAGGCTGGTGACAGTGCTCCACATGCTGGTACACTCAAGGGTGGTAGGAGTGCTCCACATGCTGGTACACTCCAGCCTGGTGGTGGTGCTCCAAATGCTGGTACACTCCAGCCTGGTGGCATTGTTGTACATGCTGGTACAATTCAGGGTTGGTAGGAGTGTTCCACTTGCTGGAACACTCCAGGCTGGCGGCTGAGTTCCACAAGTTGGTACACTCCAGCCTGGTGGCAGTGCTCCACATGCTGTAACACTCAAGCCTGGTAGCAGTGCTCCACATATTGATACACTGCAGGCTTGTGGCAGTGTTCCACATGATGGTACACTCGAGGACGGTAGCAGTGCTGCACCTACTGGTACACTCCAGCCCGTTGGGATTGCTCCATGTACTGGTACACCCCAGCCTGGTAGCAGTGCTCCAAATGATGGTCCACTCCAGGCTGGTGGCAGTGCTCCACATGCTGGTACACTTCAGGCTGTTAGCAGTGCTCCATATGCTGGTGCACTCAAGGCTAGTGGCAGTGCTCCACATGATTCTACACTCCAGGCTGGTAGCAGTGCTCCACGTTCTGGTACACTCCAGCCTGTTGGCAGTGCTCGACATGCTATTACACTCCAGGCTGGTAGCAGTGCTCCACATGCTGGTACACTCCAGGATTGTAGCAGTGCTCCACAATCTGGTACACTCCAGCCTAGTGTCAGTGCTCCACATGCTGGTACATTCCAAGCTGGTGACAGTACTCCACATGCTGGTACACTCTAGCATGGTAACAGTGCTCCACATGCTGGTACACTCCAGTCTGGTGGCAGTGCTCCACATGCTGTTACACTCTTGGCTGGTAGCAGTGCTCCACATGCTGGTACACTCCAGGCTGGCGGCAGTGTTCCGCATGTTGGAACACTCCAGGCTGGTGGTAGTGCTCCCCATGCTGGTACACTCAAGGGTGGTAGCAGTGCTCCACATGTTGGTACACTCCAGGCAGTTAGTAGTGCTCCATATGCTGGTACACTCCAACCTGGTGACATTGCTCCACATGCTGGTACACTCCAGGCTGATAGCAGTGCTCCATATGCTGGTACACTCCATGGTTGTAGCAGTCCTCCATACTTTGGTACACTCCAGCCTTGTGTCAGTGCTCCATAAACTGGTACACTCGAGGTTGGTAGCAGTGCTCCAGATGCTGGTACACTCCAGGCTGGTGTCACTGCTCCACATGCTGGTACACTCCAGCCTAGTGGGTGTGCTCTACATGCTGGAGCACTCCATACTGGTAGCAGTGGTCCATTTGCTGGTACACTCCAGGTTGGTAGCAGTGATCCACATGCTGGTATATTCCAGGCTGGTAGCAGTGCTCCATATGCTATTTTCACTCAAGGCTGGTGGCAGTGCTCTACATGCTGGTACACTCGAGGCTGGTAGCAGTGCTGCATATGCTGGAACACTCCAGCCTGGTGACAGTGCTTCACGTGCTGGTACACTCTAGGCTGGTGGCAGTGCTCCATATCCTGGTACACTCCAGGCTTGTGGCATTTTTCTAAATGCGTCCACTCTAGGCTCTTGGCATTGCTGTACATGCTAGTACACTCCAGGATGGAGGTTTGCCTCCACATTCTTGTACACTCCAGAATGGCAGCAGTGCTCTATATGCTGGTGCGCTCCAGAGTGGTACCAGTGCTCCACATGCTGGTACACTTCAGAGTGGTGGCAGTACTCAAGTTGCAGGTGCACTCATGGCTGGTTGCTGTGCTCCACATGCTGGTACACTTCAAGTTGGTGGCAATGCTCCACTGCTGGTACATTCCAGACTGGTGGCAGCGCTTAACATGCTAATACACTTCAGGGTTGTAGCTTACCCCACATGCTGGTACACTCTAAGCTGGTACCAGGGCTCCACGTGTTATTTGCTCTCCAGGCTGGTGGCAGTGCTTCACATGCAGGTACTCTCCAGGATGTTTGCAGTGTTCCACATCTGGTACACTCCTGGATGGTAGCAGTTCTCCACATGCTGGTGAACTGCAGGGTGGTGGCAGTACTCTGTATGCTGATACATTCCAGGTTGGTGGCATTGCTCTACATTCTGGTACATTCCAGACTGGTAGCAGTAATCCACATGCTGGTACAATTCAGGCTGGTGGCAGTGCTCCACTTGCGGGTGAACTCCTGGCTTGTGGCAATGATCCACATGCTGGTGCACTCCAGGCTGGTGGCAGTGCTCCGATTGCTGATAGACTCCAGGCTGGTGGCAGTGCTCCACATGCTGGTACACTCCAGGCTGGTAGCAGTGCTCTACATCTGATACACTCCCTGGGTGGTATCAGTGCTCCACATGCTGGTACACTCCAGGCTAGTGGCAGTGCTCTACATGCTAGTAAACTAGAGGCTGGTGGCATTACTCCACATGCTGGTGCACTTTAGACTGGTAGTATTGCTCCACATGCTGGTATGATTCAGGCTGGTGGTAGTGCTCCACTTGAGGGTGCACTCCTGGCTGTTGGCAGTGTTCCATATGTTGGTACACTCCAGGTTGGTGGCAGTGCTCCGAATGCTGACACACTCCAGGCTGGTGGTAGTGCTCCACATGCTGGTACACATCAGTCTGGCGGCATGCTCCACTGCTTTTACACTCCAGCCTGGTAGCAGTGCTCAAAATGTTGGTACACTCCAGCCTGGTGGCAGTGCTCCACATGCTTTTACACTCCTTGCTGGTGGCATTGCTCCACATGCAGGTACACTCCAGCCTGGTAGCAGTGCTCCGCATTCTGGTACACTACAGGCTGGTGGCATTGCTCCAAATGCTGGTAAACTCCACGCTGATGATATTGCTCCACATGCTGGTACACTCCAGGTTGGTGGCAGTGCTCCACAAATTGGTACACTCTTCGCTGTTAGCAGTGTTGCACATGCTGGTACACTCCAGAATGGTAGCAGTGCTCCACATGCTGGTACACTCCTGGATAGTGGCAGTGCTCCACGTGCTGGTACACTCCAGGCTGGTGGCAGTGCTCCACATGCTTATACACTTCAGATGGTGGCACTGCTCCACATGCTGGTACACTCCAGACTGGTGGCAATGCTCCACATCTGATACACTCCTGGATGATGGCAGTGCTCCACATGGTGGTACACTCCAGGCCGATGGCAGTGCTCTACATGCTAGTACACTCAAGGCTGGTGACAGTGCTCCACATGATGGTACACTCCAGGCTCGTGGCAGTGCTCCACATGCTGGTATAATCCAGGCTGGTATCAAAGCTCCACTGCTGGTACACTCTAGCTTGGTTGCATTGCTCCTAATGCTGGTACACTCCAACCTGGTGGCACTGCTCAACTGCTAGTACACTCCATGCTAGTGGCATTTCTCCACATGCTGGTACACTCCAGCCTCGTAGCAATGCTCCACATGTTGGTACACTTCAGCCTGGTGGCAGTGCTTTACATGCTGGTACACTTCAGGCTGGTGACAGTGGTCCACGTGCTGTTAGACTCCAGGCTGGTGGCAATGCTCCACACGTTATTTGCGCTACACGCCGGTGGCAGTACTACACATACTGGTACACTCCAGGCTTTTAGTAGTGCTCCATATCTGAATACTCCTAGATGGTGGCAGTGCTCCACTTGCTGGTACAATCCAGACTGGTGACAGTGCTCTACATGCCGGGACACTTAAGGTAGGTGGCAGTGCTCCAAATGCGTACACTTCAGGCTGGGGCATTGCAACTCATGCTAGTACACTCCAGGCTGATGGCATTGCTCCATATGCTGGTACACTCCAGAATGGTAGCAGTGCTCCACATGCTGGTACACTCCAGGCTGGTGACACTGCTCCACGTGCTGGTACACTCTAGGCTGGTTGCAGAGCTCCATATGCTGGTACTCTCCTGGCTAGTGGTAGAGCTCCACATGCTGGTACACTCTAGGTAGGTAGCAGTGCTCCTCATGCTGGTACACTCCAGGCTGGTCGCATTTCTCCACATGCTGGTATACTCCTCCCTGGTAGCAGTGCTCCGCATGCTGGGACACTCCAGCTTGGTGGCAGTTCTCCATATGCTGGTACACTCCATGCTGGTAGCAGTCCTCCACATACTGGTACACTCCACGCTGGTGGCAGTGCTCCACATGCTGGCACACTCCAGGCTGGTAGTAGTGCTCCACATTCGGGTACACTCCAGCCTGGTGTCAGTGCTCCACGTGCTGGTACACTCTGGCAGGTTGCAGTGCTCCATATGCTGGTACTCTCCTAGCTAGTGGTAGTACTCCACATGCTGGTACACTCTAGGTTGGTAGCAGTGCTCCACATGCTGGTACACTCTAGGCTGGTCGCATTGTTCCACATGCTGGTACACTCCTCCCTGGTAGCAGTGCTCCGCATGCTGGTACACTTTTGGATGTAGGCAGTGTAGCACATGCTGGTACACTCCAGAATGGT